>JAGDYQ010000013.1:10470601-10610302 GCA_021962125.1 Bulinus truncatus
ATCGTCTCTTTGTAATTAATTTTGTAGGAAAGCAAATTTGTCAACAAATAAAGCTTGTAAAGTTTAAAAAATAATAAGCGAACACTCTCCCAATATTGAAGCTCCTTCGCAGTCAGGAGTGTATAAGGCAACCTATAAAGAAGCAGATTTGTTGAAGTTGCAGTTTAAAAAAAACAGCTTACAAAATTTTGAATGGTGCATACATTTTGACAGAAAAAGAATAGAAGGAGAAAAACAAGTTGTTTTATTGAAAAAAGTTGAAAAAGAAATTCGATTAGCCATAATGTCTCTGACAAATGGAAAAGCAGAGACAATATTTACGGCGAATAGGACTGTTCTAGCTGAATACGAACTCTATTTATGTATTCGAGTAATTATTTGCGATACAACGAATACAAATTCTGGCAGCAAAAATGGTGTGGTACGCAAGCTGCAAAATTACCGTCAACAGAACAGTGGACAAATCACTCAGTACATAGGCTGCCAGCTTCATGTTTTAGGCCTAGTACTCATGCATGCTATGAATTATGTTTTAGGCAGGGAAACATCTAGTCCAAACATTTCTTATCCATTTGTTGCTGAAATTAGCGCAAATTACGAGTCACTTAAAGAGAAATTTGGTTCTCAAGACAGTAGTCCAGAAATCATGTGAGAAAACAAAGGATGGAGAGATGACATAAAGTTTTTACATCATTTGACGCAAGTTATTCACTATTACGGATTAAGTAAAAACTTTCCAGTAATTCACTTCCAGAGACTGACGGCTTTAAATAATGTTCGTTGGAATTCAAGTGCAATACTAGCACTTCTGGCATTCATTCTATTTCGGAAAATAGAAACTAGAAATTTGAACTTTTGTGTGCTTTCATAGCGAGAACATGGTCTGAAGTATAGTTTTCAGATCAAAGGGACTGGAAAATAGGAAAAGAGATTTTAGCACCTGCTTTGCATAGATACACTGAAGCAGAAAGATGCTTCTTGAGGCGCTGGGTCTGTGAAGATTAAGCAATACCCCCTCCCTCATTTCCTCTCTCTCCCTCCCTTTCCCCCTCTCTCTTTATCTCTCTCCCTCCCTCTTTCTTTATCTCTCTCCCTCCCTCCCCTCTATCTCCCTCCCTACTCCCCCTTCCTTTCTCTTTTCTTCCCTCCCTTTCTCCCTCCCTCTCTCTCCAACCCTCCTTCTCCCTCCCTCCCCTTTATCTCCCTCCCTACCACCTCTCTCCCTCCCTTCCTTTCCCTCCCTCCTTCTCTCCCCTCCCTGCTCCCTCCTTCCCTCTCCCTCCCTGCCCCCTCTCTCTTTATCTCTCTCCCCCCCTCCCTCTCTCTGTACAATTAAACGCCAAATTAATTTCTTAAATAAACAGAAAACCTTATTTTAATCCCGGCCAAAGCCGGGTACTTGCAGCATGAAAAAAAACAACAACAATATTTATTTTTTTTTTCCGTCCCTAACCCTTTCTTCTTCGTCCGTTCAATTACACATTCACTTGGTGCGCGAATACAGGGAATTCCCTGTGCATTGAATAGTAAAATACTAAAAATATTAATTACAATTAAACTACCCATTGAGATTGTATTAATAATGTTAATAATGTCACAGAAACATTTTAATTAACGTATTTCGGTTTATTAAAGTGCACCTTAATTTTAATCTTCTGAATACATAAAACGATAGGTAAATAGATATGACTATTGATTTCACCATGTTTACAATTGGAGTTTCCGGAAGTTACCCCTCTTAAAAATGTATCATCGGGAAATGACGTCACAGAGGAATTTTATTTATGGCGCCATCGAGATTACTTTAATATAGTAAAATATTAAAATAAAAATAATTAATTACAATTAAACTACCCATCGAGATGAAACGAAACATGTCCTATAACCTTCCCC
Source organism: Bulinus truncatus (assembly GCA_021962125.1). Taxonomy (NCBI): domain Eukaryota; kingdom Metazoa; phylum Mollusca; class Gastropoda; family Planorbidae; genus Bulinus; species Bulinus truncatus. The sequence goes on from JAGDYQ010000013.1 coordinate 10,472,495, forward strand.
ATGTAATTATGTGTATGTGTAACAAATTTCACGTTATTTGGTTCTCTGGATCTTGAGTTATAAGGGAACAGACAGACAGACAGACAGACAACAAATGCGTCTTATAAGTATAGAGATATATAATATTCGTTTTATGGTTTGGTGGGGAAGGTTTTTCAAATATTTTCAGAAAAGGTTATATGTGTCATAATACACTCATTAAAAGTCACCTTTTCTTGCCATGTAAATATGAGGTTACAAAAAAGTCATAACCCTAATAGACATATACAAATTACAAGGAAGTTCTATTGAAGAACATACACGAAATAAAGACTGAAGGGTAAACTTTTTTTTTTAGAAAAAAGTCAAATCCTAAAATCAAAAGAAATTTCACTGCTGACATTCACGTTCTCGATTTTTGTGATTACGTTTACATGCTGGCTCGACATAATTTGCTATAAATACGAAGAAATATAGACAGAGAGAAATGAGAATTGTGATAAAATGAGACAAATGTCATGACCTTTACTGATATTTTTTTTTCTTGAAAATAAATTGCGTAATAGAACTTCATTCTTTTTAAACGGAAACAAATTCCGTGAAGGCAGAGGGCAGCTTTAACCAGATCAGGTTCAATTACCGTGTTTCGATGAAAATATTAGGACTCAAGCCTACTACATGCATAATCATGGGTTTTTGGTGATGGTTTATATGTCAGAGAGTCCATTATCTCGTTAAACAAAGTATTGTAGACAATTACACTACTGTAACTACGTAATATAGTTATAGGAGTCGCCATTTTAGATTGGCTTTGATGTTTCTTTTCAATAAATAGAAAATGAATGTATAAAACAAAGCCATTTTATGTAAAGCAATTTTATTATTATTATTTTTCTTTTCAAAATAGCGTCTATGTCTCCATACTTATTCAATGTTAAATCGTACACTTTTTTTCTGTATAGATATCACGAGAAGTCAAAGGTCACTACAGACAGACATCGTCAAATGAACTGCTTTGATATAAATAAATAGAAGACTCAAAGAGTAGTAGCTAAACTGACTTATGTGCACTTTCCGTAACAACACAGTGGACATTGGTGGACATGCAAGAGCTCGACAACATACGTGTTTCAGTTTTCATATTGTTACACCAGAAATGTTCCAAGTACTGAGTATCTGGGTACGTGTACAACTAAGCGAAGTACAAGTACGAGTTAAAGTACATAGATTTTTTAAAATTGCAAGTAAGACTATGAGTGAAAAATACACACATGCAAGTACGAATACAAGAACTAAAAGTGGAAGTACGAGTACATGTCCTCCAGGGGGAAAGTACGAGTACAAGTATCCAAGGGGAAAGTACAAGTACCCAAGGGGAAAGTGCAAATACAAGTACCCAAGGGGAAAGTGCAAATACAAGTACCAAAGGGGAAAGTACAAGTACCCAAGGGGAAAGTCAAGTACCCAAGGGGAAAGTGCAAATACAAGTACCCAAGGGGAAAGTGCTAATACAAGTACCCAAGGGGAAAGTGCAAATACCAGTACCCAAGGGACAAGTTCAAATACAAGTACCCAAGAGGAAAGTTCAAGTACTCAAGGGGAAAGTGCAAATACAACTACCCAAGGGGAAAGTGTAAATACAAGTAGCCAAGGGAAAAGTTCAAGTACCCAAGGGGAAAGTGCAAATACAAGTACCCAAGGGGAAAGTGCAAATACAAGTACCCAAGGGGAAAGTTCAAGTACCCAAGGGAAAAGTTCAGGTACCCAAGGGGAAAGTTCAAGTTCTCAAGGGGAAAGTGCAAATACGAGTTCCCAAGGGGAAAGTGCAAATACAAATACCCAAGGGAAAAGTTCAAGTACCCAAGGGGAAAGTGCAAATACGACATGCTAGGCTATGATATACAAGTCTATGACACACTAGGCTATGACATATAAGTCTATGACATACAAGGCTATGGCATACAAGGCTATGACATACAAGGCTATGACATACAAGGCTATGACATACAAGGCTATGACATGCTAGGCTATGAAATACAAGGTTATGACATACAATGTTATGACATAATATGCTATGACATACAAGGCTATGACATACAAGGCTATGACATGCTAGGCTATGAAATACAAGGTTATGACATACAATGTTATGACATAATATGCTATGACATACAAGATTATGACAAACAATGTTATGACATACAAGGCTATGACATTCAAGGCTATGACATACAAGGCAATGACTTCTATTTCTAGACTAAAAAGACATGTACAGGTAGTGTAAATCATAAAAAATATATATCTGTATATATCAATCTACATTTTTAAATACACATTTATCAAGGAAAAAACAACAATCACAGTAACACAGCACATAAGACAGGTTATGTAGGCCTACACTGGCTACACATCAGACAGGTTCAGTAGGACTACACTGGCTACACATCAGACAGGTTATGTAGGCCTACACTGGCTACACATCAGACAGGTTATGTAGGCCTACACTGGCTACACATCAGACAGGTTCAGTAGGCCTACACTGGCTACACATCAGACAGGTTATGTAGGCTTACACTGGCTACACATAAGAGAGGTTATGTAGGCCTACACTGGCTAAACATTTTTTGCATTTTTTTTTTAGACATATACACAGCTTCGGAAATTACAATGCTAAAATAAAAAAAAACCGTCTAGTTCTAAATTAAAAAAATATCAAGTGTAGGTAAATATAATCTAAAAATATAGCGAGTATTGATTTTTTTTACACATTTGGAAACGGATGTTACATGAATCAACAAACTATTTCCGGATCTTACATGAATCAACAAACTATTTCCGGATCTTACATGAATCAACAAACTATTTCCGGACCTTACATGAATCAACAAACTATTTCTAAAGCTAACGCAAAAATGCATTAAAAAATCATACGTTTCAAAAAAAATAGCAATAAATAAACTCTCATTAATTTATATTATCTATATTAACACAGTAAAATTTATTTAATACAAGAGTTTGGTGTGTATATTCGAGGATTTTATTGTTTAAACAACATGTAATATATGATATACTTATTACTATTATGTCGTCTTTTTATGTAAATAGTTGGACGGATGGCCGAGTTGTGTCGATAATCAACTATCGACCTGAGAGTCATGGGTTTTATCCTCGGTGAGACCCATGGAATTTGTCCATGTTATATTTTGGTGCAAAGTCGTCCCACAAGTCCATCCAGCTTTAAATGGGTACCTGACTTAAGTTAAGGAAGTAAAGGCGGCTGGGCGTTGTGCTAACCACACAATCCCTTCATATGCCGAGGTTATAGAAACAGATGAATTCTACACTTCATCTATCCCGATGGCCCAGTAGGGCTAAGTGAACTTTACTTTAATTTATGCAAATGACACTGGAATTCAAAGTTGTCCTTTCGAAGTTTATTGGAGCTGCAATTGATGTAGCATTAGATATTATACATTGTGCATTGATATATATATATATATATATATATATATATATATATATATATATATATATATATACACACATATATATAAGATCATTAAGATGTCATACAATTCTACAATCCATCATATTTCATTTTCAAAGGGCACAGTAATTTTTAAAAAGATGTTTATTTTTAGCTGTTTTTATTTTGTCAACTAGATACAGTTTATCACTAGCTCTGTACAACTGAAATCATACAAATATAGGCTATATCAGTGGTTCCCAAAGTGGTCCCTACGGACCCCCAGGGGTCCCTGGCATCATTCAGGGGGTCCGTCGAGAATTAAAATTCATTTGGGGGTCCCTGAACAACTGTAGGGGGTCCGTGAAAGGTTTAATGTAAAATAGTAAAATTATGATCTATTTTTATTATTATTGAAATCAAAATGAAAAAAATTGGATAAACTAGTAGTGCACACCAATTAAATTAATAACAAGCATGTAGCGATGTGAGACAGACGACCAAAAACATGTTTATACTTTATACAGGAATGAAATAACGTCACTGCATGCACTTGTCTACAATATAAACGTAAACTTTACAAGAATTGAACATCGTACATCAAATTAAATTATATGTTATGCTGATACAAAGTGTATAAACTAATTTTCTCAGTCTTAGACAAAAAGGATAAGGAATTAACTTTTTTTTTCAAACAGTCAAATAAAAATATTAGAAAATACCTCACTACAACAGCTCTTAGGGACAACATCTAAGCGAGATGATGATGGACTGATTGCTGCATCTTGCAACATTTCTTGATTGATTGCAAGGTCCAGAAAGCCGCATACTATAGGTGAAGAACTTATTTTACCAGCTGTAAGTGAGGTAATACGCAAAGTTTTGCACAAACCAGCTTTCGATATTATAAAAAGAATTCCACTGAGTAATAATACATACAAAGAAGGATTAACGAAATGGCTCAGTCCGTAGAAAATTCTTTACGTTATTACTTAAAAACTTCTGAATTTTCTATACAGCTTGACGAGTCCACTTTAACAGGAAACGAAGCTTTACTTTTAGCTTATGTAAGAGTTGTAAAAGAAGAAATATTTTGTCAAGAATTGTTATTTGCTAAATGATTGGAAACAAGAGGAAACATTATTTACTGAATTACAAAGATTGTTCAATGTAAAAGCTTTACCCTTGTCTAATACCATTTATGTTGCTGCTGACGGTGCTCCAGCAATGATAGGAAGAGGCTGTCTGGCATGCTTAAAACAAGCTGCACCAAATGTACTTTTAGTGCATTGTGTCATTCATTGACATCATTTGGTCGCAAAAAATCTTAGAGAGCTTTAGCATAGATCACTAGATTATGTCATTAAAGCAGTTAATAAAAACAGAAGGAATGTCTAAAATTAGATACTATTTTCTCAACTTTGTTTGAAAAATGATGAAGACTATAACTTTTACTACTTCACACAGAAGTACGTTGGTTATCTAAAGATGCATGTTTAAATCGATTATTTGCGCTCTTTGATTTAATGTTGGAATTCATGGAAAGCAAAGATAATGATTTGCGACACAATTGAACATAGCCTATATGACTGATTTATTTGTCAAATTTAACGAAACTTGTTTGAACTTACAAGGTGACAAAATTAAATTTAGTTAAAACTAAAAGCGTTATGGCTGCGTTTGTGGCAAAACTTTTTCTGTGTTTGGTAGAACGTGGATTCAGTGCCGTTATGAACTTCATCACACATAAACAGAAAAAAAAACCAACAGAAACCGACCAGAAATTTGTGCTCGTGGGAATTTGTAGTCACTACTCACAAACATTGAGCTGGACATAAATGCATTCATATCATTTCATCAAGTTCATCCACGTCATTGTTTTTTTTTTATTTTAAATGAAAATTATAATTTTAATAAATACTACTTCAACAAAATGTGTTTTTTTTAAATTTATAATTTTCATACCAAGAATTTATGCAGCATTTTCACTTGGGGGTCCGTGGACAAGTTTTGTCTTTAAAAGGGGTCCATGGGTCAAAAAGGTTTGGGAACCACTGGGCTATATTATATCAGTCGATGAATACGTGAAACTGGTCACGAGATAAAACAATACACTGGTCAGTAAAGATGTCACATGATGAAACAATGCACTGGTCAGTAAAGATGGTCATTGGATGAGACAATACACTGGTCAGTAAAGGTGGATGGTCACAGGATGAAACAATACACGGGTCAGTGAAGATGGTCACAGGATGAAACAATACACTGGTCAGTAAAGATGTCACAAAATGAAACAATACACTGGTCATTGAAAATGGTTACAGTATGAAACAATAAACTGGTCATTGAAGATGGTCACAGTATGAAACAATATACTGGTCAGTGAAAATGGTCACAGTATGAAACAATATACTAGTCATTGAAAATGGTCACAGTATGAAACAATAAACTGGTCAGTGAAAGTGGTCACTTGAATGAAACAATACACTGGTCACTGGTCAGTGAAGCTGGTCCCACACTGCAACAATACCCTGATCTCTCATTGACGTGTCTATCCACGTTTATTGCAGAGGAAAGGTCAACACGATCTGTTGTAATTTAATGCAGAAAGTCTTTTATGTCTGGAACAGCCCGTGTGTTATCTGGACAAGAGGATAAAAATCCCCTGCCCCGTAGATCTCATGTTGTATCCCTGGGGATCTCTTTGTCAGTCCCATTGAGTGGGAGGGGAGGGGTACACTAATCAGACTTAGCAGTTTTATTTTCATGCGTGTTGGCGTCATGCATAACACAGAGGCTGATTACGTCATCGGGGCTTTTTTTTTTTAATGTGACGTAAAACCACTGAGTAAAGTGTGTAAAACCTAAAAACATGATTAAACTTATCCCTATTGACGTCCCACAGTTCTTCTATTTTCCTAAAAGACATATTACATACATAATTCAGATATGTTTACCGAAATATTTAAATAGGTTCCAATGAACTCTTCACTGACCATATGATAACAAATTGCATAACAAATTTTAACTTTTGTAGACGGTATTTCAACAAACATAATGGATATAATTTGGAAAGGCAATTAGTAAATAATGATGCGTGTAGTCACGTGGTTTCATGAAATTGTAGACGTTGTTTACACACGCAGTTTGTTTAAAAAGCGGCGGTTAAATGCAAGTTATAAATATCTATCTATCTATCTATCTATCTATCTATCTATCTATCTATCTATCTATCTATCTATCTATCTATCTATCTATCTATCTATCTATCTATCTATCTATCTATCTATCTATCTATCTATCTATCTATCTATCTATCTATCTATCTATCTATCTATCTATCTATCTATCTATCTATCTATCCATCTATCTATCTATCTATCTATCTATCTATCTATCTATCTATCTATCTTTATATATATATACAGGGGCGGATCTAGACAACTTTGACAGGCGGGGGGGGGGGGGCAAAACTTTGACACCCAGGGGGGCGGGGAATTGTTTTCATTGTTGAAAATTGGTCTTTAGAACAAAAAAATATTTCGATAATTTAATGATGTCTTACCTAAACTATATATATATATATATATATATATATATATATATATATATATATATATTCGTTAAAATGTTAAAATATTTAAAAGTAAATTAAGATAGGATGGGAGAAAACTAGCGACACGGTTCCACTCAGTGATATATTTACTAGTAATTTACTTTTATAATAATGATGAGATGTTTGTCTCAAACCATTCAATCGGATTGTTGCTGATACGTCTGTTCCTGCATTACAAAAATCAATCTGAGATGCCCCTTGTTAGATTTCTCACTAAAGTATATTTCTAGCAAATGTTGATACTAATGAGTTACTAAAACTTGTCTATTTTTATTGTGATGATTGTATGATCCATGATCTCTTATTTCATTAGATGACGTCATTGATAATTGCTCATTAAAAAAACAGCATAAAAATAAATAAATGGTGGCGTAGTGTGTGTGTGTCTGGGGGGGGGGACAAGGGGGGCATCATGCCCCGGACGCTTCTCACAAAGGGGCGCCAAATGGTATATTTTGCATTTAATATTTTATGGTTTTCGAATGAGGGGGGGGGGGGCGCTAAATAGGTATTGTGCCCCGGGCGCGAGTTAAGCTCGCTATGCCACTGTAAATAAAATCACATTTCTATATTAGCGTTATCCTATCAGAGCTGTTACTATTAAAATGTGTAATAAGCATATAACTACAATTTAATATTATTCATCCAGAATTATTAAAAATGGTGAAAGATATTGATTTTGATGGAGTGATAGACAAATTTGCAGCTTTGAAGAACAGGAGAGGATAATTTTACATAAACATTATTGTTCAACTAGCAATAATTTGAGTTCCCTTTGCAGGTTGTTGTTGCAGCTCTTAAATACATAACGTTAAATTATATTGTATAATTTTTTTTTAATCTTATGTTGTTAAAAACTTCACAACTTTGGGAAAAATTAGACGGTTTTCACAAACATTAAAATTATAGGAAATTCACTATGGTCTAGTACAGGAAAATTCAATGTATGTCCCATTGTCCTGAGGCCAGGTAGTCGGTGTAAAACCCTGATTTTTCCGCCCTAGGGGACCCCAACCGTAGTGACGCCACTGATCTCGGGGCTTTTTATTGCCATAATATAAACTACTAATGAAATTTGTAGCGTAATTCTTCAAGACGTTGATTTATGGACTGTAAATGATTAAACAGTGTACAGTCATGCAGAATCTGATTGTTCTTATTAAGTTAGAACAGGTCCGAAACTAAGAAGATTGCCGACAAGAAACCAAAACTTATACACGGATAATGAGATTAATTAAAAGCGTATAAAAAAAGGGAATTCACTCTTGACAGGAGCAATAAGGAATCCTGTGTAGTGCATGTTGAGTGAGGCGGATAAAGTGACCACACGCCCCGTCTCTCTCTCATCCATCCATCCATCCATCCATCCAGCCACCCATTCTCCTACCTTTCCATCCATCCACCCATCCATCCAGCCACCCATTCTCCTACCATTCCATCCATCCACCCATACATCCAGCCACCCATTCTTCTACCATTCCATCCATCCACCCATCCAACCACCCATCCATTCTCCTACCATTCCATCCATCAACCCATCCATTCACCCACCCATTCTCATACCATTCCATCCATCCACCCATTCATCCACCCACCCACCCATTCTCCTACCATTCCATCCATCCATCCACCCATCCATCCATCCATCCATCCAGCCACCCATTTTCCTACCATTCCATCCATCCACCCATCCATCCATCCATCCATCCAGCCACCCATTGTCCTACCTTTCCATCCATCCACCCATCCATCCAGCCACCCATTCTCCTACCATTCCATCCATCCACCCATAAATCCAGCCACCCATTCTCCTACCATTCCATCCATCCACCCATCCAACCACCCATCCATTCTCCTACCATTCCATCCATCAACCCATCCATTCACCCACCCATTCTCCTACCATTCCATCCATCCACCCATTCATCCACCCACCAACCCATTCTCCTACCATTCCATCCATCCATCCACCCATCCATCCATCCATCTAGCCACCCATTCTCCTACCATTCCATCCATCTATCCATCCATCCATCCACCCATCCATCCTGCCACCCATTCTCCTACCATTCCTTCCATCCACCCATCCATACAGCCACCCATTCTCCAACCATTCCATCTATCTACCCATCCATCCATCCACCCATCCATCCAGCCACCCATTCTCCTACCACTCCATCCATCTACCCATCCATCCATCCACCCATTCTCCTACCATTCCATCCATCTACCCATCCATCCATCCACCCATCCATCCAGCCACCCATTCTCCTACCATTCCATCCATCCACCCATCCATCCAGACATCCATTCTCCTACCATTCCATCCATCCATCAACACATCCATCCATCCACCCATTCTCCTACCATTCCATCCATCTATCCATCCATCCATCCACCCATCCATCCATCCATCCATCCATCCAGCCACCCATTTTCCTACCATTCCATCCATCCACCCATCCATCCATCCATCCACCCATCCATCCAGCCACCCATTCTCCTACCTTTCCATCCAACCACTCATCCTTCTACCATTCCATCCATCCACCCATCCGCCCACCCATCCAGCCACCCATTCTTCTACCATTCATCTACCCATCCACCCATCCACCCATCCATCCATCCATCCACCCATCCATCCATCCATCCAGCCACCCATTCTCCTACCATTCCATCCATCCACCCATCCATCCATCCATCCACCCATCCATCCAGCCACCCATTCTCCTACCTTTCCATCCATTTACCCATTCATCCAGCCACCCATTCTCCTACCCATCCATCCATCCACCCATCCATCCAGCCACCCATTCTCCTACCATTCCATCCATCCACCCATCCATCCAGCCACACATTCTCCTACCATTCCATCCATCTACCCATCTATCCATCCACCCATCCATCCAGCCACCCATTCTCCTACCATTCCATCCATCCACCCGTCCATCCAACCACTCATCCTTCTACCATTCCATCCATCCACCCATCCGCCCACCCATCCAGCCACCCATTCTTCTACCATTCATCTACCCATCCACCCATCCATCCATCCATCCATCCAGCCATCCATCCTGTCACCCATTCTCTTACCCATCCATCCATCCACCCATCCATCCAGCCACCCATTCTCCTACCATTCCATCCATCTACCCATCCATCCATCCACCCATCCATCCATCCACCCATTCTCCTACCATTCCATCCATCCACCCATCCATCCAGCCACCCATTCTCCAACCATTCCATCCATCTACCCATCCATCCATCCACCCATCCACCCAGCCACCCATTCTCCTACCATTCCATCCTTCTACCCATCCATCCATCCACCCATCCATCCAGCCACCCATTCTCCTACCATTCCATCCATCTACCCATCCATCCATCCACCCATCCATCCAGCCACCCATTCTCCTACCAATCCATCCATCTACCCATCCATCCATCCACCCATCCATCCAGCCACCCATCCATCCAGCCACCCATTCTCCTACCATTCCATCCATCTACCCATCCATCCATCCACCCATCCATCCATCCACCCATTCTCCTACCATTCCATTCATCCACCCATCCATCCAGCCACCCATTCTCCTACCATTCCATCCATCTACCCATCCATCCATCCACCCATCCACCCAGCCACCCATTCTCCTACCATTCCATCCTTCTACCCATTCCATCCATCCACCCATCCATCCAGCCACCCATTCTCCTACCATTCCATCCATCTACCCATCCATCCATCCACCCATCCATCCAGCCACCCATTCTCCTACCATTCCATCCATCTACCCATCCATCCAGCCATCCATTCTCCTACCAATCCATCCATCTACCCATCCATCCATCCACCCATTCATCCAGCCACCCATTCTCCTACCATTCCATCCATCCATCCACCCATCCATCCAACCACCCATTCTCCTACCATTCCATCCATCCATCCACCCATCCATCCAGCCACCCATTCTCCTACCATTCCATCCATCCACCCATCCATCCAGCCACCCATTCTCCTACCATTCCATCCATCCACCCATCCTTCCAACCACTCATCCTTCTACCATTCCATCCTTCCATCCAGCCACCCATTCTCCTACCATTCCATCCATCCATCCACCCATCCATCCATCCATCCAGCCACCCATTCTCCTACCATTCCATCCATCTATCCATCCATCCACCCATTCATCCAACCACCCATTCTCCTACCATTCCATCCATCCACCCATCCATCCAGCCACCCATTCTCCTACCATTCCATCCATCCATCCACCCATCCATCCATCAAGCCACCCATTCTCCTACCATTCCATCCATCTATCCATCCATCCATCCACCCATCCATCCAGACACCCATTCTCCTACCATTCCATCCATCCACCCATCCATACAACCACCCATTCTCCAACCATTAAATCTATCTACCCATCCATCCATCCACCCATCCATCCAGCCACCCATTCTTCTACCATTCCATTCATCTACCCATCAATCCAGCCACCCATCCATCCAGCCACCCATTCTCCTACCATTCCATCCATCTACCCATCCATCCATCCACCCATCCATCAAGCCACCCATTCTCCTACCATTCCATCCATCCACCCATCCATCCAGCCACCCATTCTCCTACCATTCCATCCATCTACCCATCCATCCACCCACCCATCCATCCAGCCACCCATTCTCCTACCATTCCATCCATCCACCCGTCCATCCAACCACTCATCCTTCTACCATTCCATCCATCCACCAATCCGCCAATCCATCCAGCCACCCATTCTCCTACCATTCCATCTACCCATCCATCCATCCAACCACCCATTCTCCTACCATTCCATCCATCTACCCATCCATCCATCCACCCATCCATCCAGCCACCCATTCTCCTACCATTCCATCCATCCACCCATCCATCCAGCCACCCATTCTCTTCCATTCCATCCATCCATCCACCCATCCATCCAACCACCCATTCTCCTACCATTCCATCCATCTACCCATCCATCCATCCACCCATCCATCCAGCCACCCATTCTCCTACCATTCCATCCATCCACCCATCCATCCAGCCACCCATTCTCCTACCATTCCATCCATCTACCCATCCATCCATCCACCCATCCATCCAGCCACCCATTCTCCTACCATTCCATCCATCCACCCGTCCTTCCAACCACTCATCCTTCTACCATTCCATCCATCCACCCATCCGCCCATCCATCCAGCCATCCATCCAGCCACCCATTCTCCTACCATTCCATCCATCCACCCATCCATCCAACCACCCATTCTCCTACCATTCCATCCATCCACCCATCCGCCCACCCATCCAGCCACCCATTCTTCTACCATTCATCTACCCATCCACCCATCCACCCATCCATCCATCCATCCACCCATCCATCCATCCATCCAGCCACCCATTCTCCTACCATTCCATCCATCCACCCATCCATCCATCCATCCACCCATCCATCCAGCCACCCATTCTCCTACCTTTCCATCCATTTACCCATTCATCCAGCCACCCATTCTCCTACCCATCCATCCATCCACCCATCCATCCAGCCACCCATTCTCCTACCATTCCATCCATCCACCCATCCATCCAGCCACACATTCTCCTACCATTCCATCCATCTACCCATCTATCCATCCACCCATCCATCCAGCCACCCATTCTCCTACCATTCCATCCATCCACCCGTCCATCCAACCACTCATCCTTCTACCATTCCATCCATCCACCCATCCGCCCACCCATCCAGCCACCCATTCTTCTACCATTCATCTACCCATCCACCCATCCATCCATCCATCCATCCAGCCATCCATCCTGTCACCCATTCTCTTACCCATCCATCCATCCACCCATCCATCCAGCCACCCATACTTCGACCATTCCATCCATCCACCCATCCATCCATCCACCCATCCATCCATCCACCCATTCTCCTACCATTCCATCCATCCACCCATCCATCCAGCCACCCATTCTCCAACCATTCCATCCATCTACCCATCCATCCATCCACCCATCCACCCAGCCACCCATTCTCCTACCATTCCATCCTTCTACCCATCCATCCATCCACCCATCCATCCAGCCACCCATTCTCCTACCATTCCATCCATCTACCCATCCATCCATCCACCCATCCATCCAGCCACCCATTCTCCTACCAATCCATCCATCTACCCATCCATCCATCCACCCATCCATCCAGCCACCCATCCATCCAGCCACCCATTCTCCTACCATTCCATCCATCTACCCATCCATCCATCCACCCATCCATCCATCCACCCATTCTCCTACCATTCCATTCATCCACCCATCCATCCAGCCACCCATTCTCCAACCATTCCATCCATCTACCCATCCATCCATCCACCCATCCACCCAGCCACCCATTCTCCTACCATTCCATCCTTCTACCCATCCATCCATCCACCCATCCATCCAGCCACCCATTCTCCTACCATTCCATCCATCTACCCATCCATCCATCCACCCATCCATCCAGCCACCCATTCTCCTACCATTCCATCCATCTACCCATCCATCCAGCCATCCATTCTCCTACCAATCCATCCATCTACCCATCCATCCATCCACCCATTCATCCAGCCACCCATTCTCCTACCATTCCATCCATCCATCCACCCATCCATCCAACCACCCATTCTCCTACCATTCCATCCATCCATCCACCCATCCATCCAGCCACCCATTCTCCTACCATTCCATCCATCCACCCATCCATCCAGCCACCCATTCTCCTACCATTCCATCCATCCACCCATCCTTCCAACCACTCATCCTTCTACCATTCCATCCTTCCATCCAGCCACCCATTCTCCTACCATTCCATCCATCCATCCACCCATCCATCCATCCATCCAGCCACCCATTCTCCTACCATTCCATCCATCTATCCATCCATCCACCCATTCATCCAACCACCCATTCTCCTACCATTCCATCCATCCACCCATCCATCCAGCCACCCATTCTCCTACCATTCCATCCATCCATCCACCCATCCATCCATCAAGCCACCCATTCTCCTACCATTCCATCCATCTATCCATCCATCCATCCACCCATCCATCCAGACACCCATTCTCCTACCATTCCATCCATCCACCCATCCATACAACCACCCATTCTCCAACCATTAAATCTATCTACCCATCCATCCATCCACCCATCCATCCAGCCACCCATTCTTCTACCATTCCATTCATCTACCCATCAATCCAGCCACCCATCCATCCAGCCACCCATTCTCCTACCATTCCATCCATCTACCCATCCATCCATCCACCCATCCATCAAGCCACCCATTCTCCTACCATTCCATCCATCCACCCATCCATCCAGCCACCCATTCTCCTACCATTCCATCCATCTACCCATCCATCCACCCACCCATCCATCCAGCCACCCATTCTCCTACCATTCCATCCATCCACCCGTCCATCCAACCACTCATCCTTCTACCATTCCATCCATCCACCAATCCGCCAATCCATCCAGCCACCCATTCTCCTACCATTCCATCTACCCATCCATCCATCCAACCACCCATTCTCCTACCATTCCATCCATCTACCCATCCATCCATCCACCCATCCATCCAGCCACCCATTCTCCTACCATTCCATCCATCCACCCATCCATCCAGCCACCCATTCTCTTCCATTCCATCCATCCATCCACCCATCCATCCAACCACCCATTCTCCTACCATTCCATCCATCTACCCATCCATCCATCCACCCATCCATCCAGCCACCCATTCTCTTACCATTCCATCCATCCACCCATCCATCCAGCCACCCATTCTCCTACCATTCCATCCATCTACCCATCCATCCATCCACCCATCCATCCAGCCACCCATTCTCCTACCATTCCATCCATCCACCCGTCCTTCCAACCACTCATCCTTCTACCATTCCATCCATCCACCCATCCGCCCATCCATCCAGCCATCCATCCAGCCACCCATTCTCCTACCATTCCATCCATCCACCCATCCATCCAACCACCCATTCTCCTACCATTCCATCCATCCACCCATACATCCAGCCACCCATTCTCCTACCATTCCATCCTTCCACCCATCCATCCACCCATCCATTCTCCTACCATTCCATCCATGAACCTTTCCATTCACCCACCCATTCTCCTACCATTCCATCCATCGACCCATTCATCCACCCATCCATTCTCCTACCATTTCATCCATCAACCTTTCCATTCACCCACCCATTCTCCTACCATTCCATCCATCCACCCATCCATCCAGCCACCCATTCTCCTACCATTCCATCCTTCCATCCAGCCACCCATTCTCCTACCATTCCATCCATCTTTCCATCCATCCACCCATCCATCCAACCACCCATTCTCCTACCATTCCATCCATCCACCCATCCATCCAGCCACCCATTCTCCTACCATTCCATCCACCCATCCATCCATCCAACCACCCATTCTCCTACCATTCCATCCATCTATCCATCCATCCATCCACCCATCCATCCAGCCACCCATTCTCCTACCATTCCATCCATCCACCCATCCATCCAGCCACCCATTCTCTTCCATTCCATCCATCCATCCACCCATCCATCCAACCACCCATTCTCCTACCATTCCATCCATCTACCCATCCATCCATCCACCCATCCATCCAGCCACCCATTCTCCTACCATTCCATCCATCCACCCATCCATCCAGCCACCCATTCTCCTACCATTCCATCCATCTACCCATCCATCCATCCACCCATCCATCCAGCCACCCATTCTCCTACCATTCCATCCATCCACCCGTCCTTCCAACCACTCATCCTTCTACCATTCCATCCATCCACCCATCCGCCCATCCATCCAGCCATCCATCCAGCCACCCATTCTCCTACCATTCCATCCATCCACCCATCCATCCAACCACCCATTCTCCTACCATTCCATCCATCCACCCATACATCCAGCCACCCATTCTCCTACCATTCCATCCTTCCACCCATCCATCCACCCATCCATTCTCCTACCATTCCATTCATGAACCTTTCCATTCACCCACCCATTCTCCTACCATTCCATCCATCGACCCATTCATCCACCCATCCATTCTCCTACCATTTCATCCATCAACCTTTCCATTCACCCACCCATTCTCCTACCATTCCATCCATCCACCCATACATCCAGCCACCCATTCTTCTACCATTCCATCCTTCCATCCAGCCACCCATTCTCCTACCATTCCATCCATCCATCCACCCATCCATCCATCCATCCATCCAGCCACCCATTCTCCTACCATTCCATCCATCTTTCCATCCATCCATCCACCCATCCATCCAACCACCCATTCTCCTACCATTCCATCCATCCACCCATCCATCCAGCCACCCATTCTCCTACCATTCCATCCATCCATCCACCAATCCATCCATCAAGCCACCCATTCTCCTACCATTCCATCCATCTATCCATCCATCCATCCACCCATCCATCCAGCCACCTATTCTCCTACCATTCCATCCATTCACCCATCCATACAACCACCCATTCTCCAACCATTAATTCTATCTACCCATCCATCCATCCACCCATTCTCCTACCATTCCATTCATCTACCAATCAATCCAGCCACCTATCCATCAAGCCACCCATTCTCCTACCGTTCCATCCATCTACCCATCCGTCCAGCCACCCGTTCTCCTACCGTTCCATCCATCTGCCCATCCATCCATCCACCCATCCGTCCAGCCACCCGTTCTCCTACCGTTCCGTCCATCCACTCGTCCATCCAACCACTCGTCCTTCTACCATTCCGTCCATCCACCAGTCCGGACAATCCATCCAGCCACCACGTTCTCCTACCATTCCGTCCACCCATCCATCAACCAGCCACCCATTCTCCAACCATTCCGTCCATCTTCCCATCCATCAATCCACCCATCCATCTAGTTACCCATTCTCCTACCATTCCATCCATGCACCCATCCATCCAGCCACCCATTCTCCTACCAGTCCATCCGTCTACCGTTCAATCCATCCACCCATCCATCAAGCCACCCATTCTTCCTACCGTTCAATCCATCCACCCATCCATCCACCACCCATTCTCCTACCATTCCATCCATCTTACCCGTCCGTCCATTTCATCCATCCATCCTATACCAATTTACATCTATCTGCTACCATTCCCTCCATCCACCCATCCATCCAGCCACCCATTCTCCTACCATTCCATCCATCCATCCACCCATCCATCCAACCACCCATTCTCCTACCATTCCATCCATCCATCCACCCATCCATCCAGCCACCCATTCTCCTACCATTCCATTCATCCACCCATCCATCCAGCCACCCATTCTCCTACCATTCCATCCATCCATCCACCCATCCATCCAACCACCCATCCTCCTACCATTCCATCCATCCACCCATCCATTCAACCACCCATCCTCCTACCATTCCATCTATCTACCCATCCACCCATCCATACAACTCCCGGGAGAATTAAACATTTTTTTTTCAAACCTCGATACATGAATTGGGTGACGTGCAATTTTTACGGTTAGCGTGTTTGTGTGTGTGTGTTTGTGCGTGTGTGTGTGTGATATAACGTGTTGCTCTTCCATGATGTAAAGAAAGTAGACAATGAGTTCATTTGTGAACTGGCGGAGTTAGCTTTGTCCCACATCTCGTTTGTTTGTTTACTTGTGTAAAGTTGGTAATTACCTGTGTCCCACTTCTCGTTTGTTTGTTTACTTGTGTTAAGTTGGTAATTACCTGTGTCCCACTTCTCGTTGGTTTATTTACTTGTGTAAAGTTGGTAATTACCTGTGTCCCACTTCTCGTTTGTTTGTTTACTTGTGTAAAGTTGGTAATTACCTGTGTTCCACTTCTCGTTTGTTTGTTTACCTGTGTAATGTTGGTAATTACCTGTGTCCCACTTCTCGTTTGTTTGTTTACTTGTGTAAAGTTGGTAATTACCCGTGTCCCACTTCTCGTTTGTTTGCTTACTTGTGTAATGTTGGTGATTACCTGTGTCCCACTTCTCGTTTGTTTGTTTACTTGTGTAAAGTTGGTAATTACCCGTGTCCCACTTCTCGTTTGTTTGTTTACTTGTGTAATGTTGGTGATTACCTGTGTCCCACTTCTCGTTTGTTTGTCTACGTGTGTAAAGTTGGTAATTACCTGTGTCCCACTTCTCGTTTGTTTGTTTACCTATGTAATGTTGGTAATTACCTGTGTCCCACTTCTCGTTTGTTTGTTTACCTGTGTAATGTTGGTAATTTGCTGCAGAGGTTAATAAGAAAATAAGGGGGACAACTGGTGGTAAAACTTTCCATGACTAGGACAGTTTGAGACGTGACTTCAAAGTCCACGAGGCACAGAAACTGACTTGCTCCAGCCAACCTCAACTCCCCCCCTCAACACACCCACACACTTGTACAGAGTGAAGAAGTTATTAACAATATACGAAGATCCACAATCGTGACTGGCTTATCAAGTTTATTAGCTGAAGTTCGCTGGATGACTCGTTTCTAGCTTTCTCCCCTCTCATGGTGGATATCGTAAACAAGAGGTGAATTGAAAGATCAATCAATATGTGTGATAATAAGAGAGAGAAAAAGAGGGGGAGAGAGAGAGAGCGAAGAGAGAGAGAGAGAGAGAGAGAGAGAGAGAGAGAGAGAGAGAGAGAGAGAGAGAGAGAGAGTAAAAATACGTTTACAGCGGTTCTGGTATAAGGACATAAGCACACCTGTTTCACTGGTTATTTTAAACGGAGATTTACGAGCACACGGCCGCTAGAATGAGGGTTCAACCTCAACACATTGCAGGGGGCCTGATGTCCTAATCGAGTACAGAAATGTTACCAAGTCATATGGTTAAAATATGCTCTGAGTTATAGTAATAGATGGATCTTGTAATAGTTAACTAAGTGATCTTCTCAATCATTCTTTCCAAGAAAAGTTTAAGTTAACATTCTTGTTTTTTAACTACTTCATTTTTTTCGTCTCTACATATCACACAATTAAACAATTTTTTCGTCTCTCTACATATCACACAATTAAACATTTCCTTTCTTTAGATGGGCAGTGATATTTATGTGATCAATTGAAGTGGCTGATCTTTTATTATATTTGAATCAGGCTCTCAGTAGGCATCACGCCATGTAGTGTATCAAGTAAGACTGTGACTAAGGTCACGCCATGTAGTGTATCAAGTAAGACTGTGATTAAGACATTTATATTAAAAAACTAAAACAAAGAAAAAAAAATAAGTGACTAGAAATAATCTGAAAGACTTCTTCTCAGATACACATTGAGTCATGTTACATTAATCATGAATACATTTCTTCATCTCTCAATTCAAAGTCAGATAACAACAACTTCTACAACCGACAAATATTATGAAGCAAATTACGGTATCCCCCCCCCCCCCGACCCCACGACAATTGATGGTCTGGGTATGTCAGTGTTGTGACAAGATGTGAAACAAGTCTGTGCTTCTTTGGGTAGTAGTTTGGTAACGGATGATCGTGCGGTAAGGCGCTCTCGACTGTCGACCTGAGGGTCCTTAGTTTGATATCCGGTGAGGACCAATGGATATTTCAGGTCACGGCGAATGTTCCCTCTATATCTCCCGTGGTGCTCCAATGACCGTTGCACTGTCGGCTATGGTTGGGATGAAAGATAGGCACCAGAAAAAATTAAGTTTCATTTAGTGGTTAATAATATCTAAGAGATTTCGTCTCATCCTTACAGGGACTTTGTATTGCACTCTCAAATAAAACCGTAATTAAATTCTCGATCCATTCTTAACACATCGCTGGATATTTTTTTTAAATTAATTTTTTCGTAATGGTGTGATAAATTCTTCAGTATTGATTTAAACTACATATCATGGCCTTTCTTTGTTTCGATCGATAGCTAGGCAAACGCCTAGAGCCATCACAGGCAAAGGGGGGCCCCTACCACTAGAAATTTCTATTAAATTTGGTGCAAAGTGGGCCCTGTCAGGCACTTTCGCCTAGGCCGCCCCCCCCCCCCCTCAAACCTCTCAAAAGTCTCTGCTTAGGGCAGAGAGGAAGATGCTAATTTTTCTGGATGTTGTGGATTCTGATTTCCGTAGTGCATCCGCGGTCATTATACCCCGGCTATGGGGAGGGAGGGGGAGAGATCAACATCCCAGCTCTACACGGAGATTAACAAAAATATTGCAAGCAGTTGAAAATGAAAAAAAAGTGTTTTTCTTAACGACCCAATCGTGCAAAAGTTACGGAAATAAATGCGACCTTTGACCTCTTGGGTCAATACAAGAAATTCATCACAAAACAATGTCGTAAACACTTCCATCCAGTCAAATTATTTTGGTTGTGTCACACTCGATGTCGCGGTGGCAAATTTTGATAATTGCACAGAAAAATATGTTTTTAAACCTGAGCTGTTCAGTCAGATGGAAAACATTTTCCAGCCAGTGGCTATGTGGCCATCTACTGGGTCAGCAGCATGTTTCAGACAGATGTTTCACTATGTGTCCGGTTTTTTTCCATCACGCCATAACGTTAGCTGTATTCTCAAGTTGTAGACTGGCGCACACTGTACAGATACAACATTTAAATATTATATGTTTGTAGCCAATTATTTGAGCATCACAATGGACATCAGCAATAAATATTGTACACACATATATGAGATTTACTGAAAACAAACAAACAAAATAGTTTTAAAGATAATGGATATTTGATAAGCGCAGTAAACAAAAATCAGAATCGGGTTAAGGTCATTTAACGCCTCGGGCTAAGAAGAAAAATTTGAACATTTAAAAAAAAAAGTCATAGAAAGTCTAAGGAAAAAAAAACAACTTATTTTTAAGTACCAAATAAATGTATTTAGTATAAGTAAACATGTAAAAAAAAATGCACACATAAAACGAAACTTGGTTTAATGAAAAAAAAAAATAAAGTTTGGACCTTGCTAGGCTCCCCAGAAGTCGAGGGTCGGGTGGCACCCCCATTGCGCAAGATATTAAATCCGCCTTTGTGAATAAACCTAACCTAATCGTCATCAGGGGACACAGTTATACAAGCTTATCAAATCATGTTCAACTTTAACTTTCTATTGCAATAAATATCACAAATCGGACACATGTCTGTTGACATGTACACGAAATGATTAAAGATTTTTGGAACACTGTTCTCGTTTCTTTAACTGTAAGGAATATTTCAGTGATTAATTTACAAAAAAAAAAAAATTAATTATTAAAAATTAATTCACATTTAACAAATTTATTTGTGAAATGTCAGATGTGAACACAAACACACAACTGGAAAATAAAGTAATGACGTAATTTATAGCAACAAACAACTAATCTGTGTTACACACAGTGTCTGTTCAACTGTTTTAAAATTTGTGTTCTGTATCTTAACTGTTGATTTTTGAAACATCTAAATTAATCTATGAACCAGCGATTCTCAAAGTAAATAGTATCGCCTCCACGGCGGTGTTACACTAAATTATGATAGCCCTATTAGGCGGTGTTACACTAAATTATGACAGCCTTACTAGGCGGTGTTACACTAAATTATGACAGCCATATTAGGCGGTGTTACACTAAATTATGACAGCCCTATTAGGCGGTGTTACACTAAATTATGACAGATATATTAGGCGGTGTTACACTAAATTATATCAGCCCTATTAGGCGGTGTTACACTAAATTATGATAGCCCTATTAGGCGGTGTTACACTAAATTATGACAGCCTTACTAGGCGGTGTTACACTAAATTATGACAGCCATATTAGGCGGTGTTACACTAAATTATGACAGCCCTATTAGGCGGTGTTACACTAAATTATGACAGCCTTACTAGGCGGTGTTACACTAAATTATGACAGCCCTATTAGGCGGTGTTACACTGAATTATGAGAGCTATATTAGGATGCGTCTCGGGGGAAGGGGTTACGGGCAGTGTCACAGAAAAAGCTCAAGGCCTGAATAAATGTTTTGGAAATCTAATTACTTTTTTAGTTTAACCCCATACGAGGTACAGCATGACCTAGTTACTTTACAATGTTGACTAATACACAGCGATATCTTAAAGTATAAAAAAATAATTATCTAGAATAAACACGGTGTGCTATGTAATATGTTAGCACTTACTAGAAATGGAGCCACAGCAGTGAAAAATGCATTTTATCATACATAACAAAAATTTTGTTGCTGGACTTATTAGTTGGGGACTTGACAGATGATCACTGTTTTACTACATAAGTAATGTATGGTCAATAGTTCTATTACCACACCCATTTATGTTCAATAGTTCTCTTACCACAACAAGGTATGTTCAAAGTTCTGTTACCATAACAATGTTTGGTCAATAGTTCTATTACCACAACAATGTATGTTCAATAGTTAAATTACCTCAACAATGTATATTCAAAAGTTCTATTACCACAACAATGTATTTTCAATAGTTCTATTACCACAACAATGTATGGTCAATAGTTCTATTACCACAACAATGTATGTTCAATAGTTCTGTTATCACAACAATGTATGTTCAATAGTTCTATTACCAGAACAATGTATGTTCAATAGTTCTCTTACCACAACAATGTATGTTCAATAGTTCTATTACCACAACAATGTATGTTCAATAGTTCTATTACCACAACAATGTATGTTCAATAGTTCTATTACCACAACAATGTATTTCAATAGTTCTATTATCACAACAATGTATGTTCGATAGTTCTATTACCACAACAATGTATGTTCAATAGTTCTGTTATCACAACAATGTATGTTCAATAGTTCTATTACCAGAACAATGTATGTTCAATAGTTTTATTACCACAACAATGTATGTTCGATAGTTCTATTACCACAACAATGTATATTCAATAGTTCTATTACCACAACAATGTATGTTCAATAGTTCTATTACCACAACAATGTATGTTCGATAGTTCTATTACCACAAAATTGTCTAGAAAATAGTTGTGCTCTCTATCTCATAGTCTTCTGTTTTTATGTAAAGATGTTCCGCTATTAGTAAAAGGTCACTTTAGTCACAAGACCATATAATAGTTAGATTTAAAAAAAAAATAATGTACTTACTAAATAAGTAGTGATGTGTGAGAGAAACTAAACCAACTTGGACTTCAATGGACAAACAGCTCATGGTCATTTTAAAAGACACACAGCAGACTTCTTGGACAACAGAAGAGATTCCAGACCATTATGTCCTGGGACCAAATGGCTATTTAGGAAATATTTTCAGACAACAAGGCCATTAGCAGGGAGCTGGTCGAAGATAGCGAAATTAAGCAGGTGCTTAGCTGGACATTGGATGACCACTCAATAGGGACCAGGAAATTGGCGGCACACAAAGCACCAACTTGGATGAAAGTGTCGGGTGGGTTGAAGTAGAAATAGATTCAGAGCTTCGTTACCTATGTTTCGTACATGTATAAGTTATTTTAAACAGTTATTGTATGAAGCTACTAAGTTATCTAAACAGTTATTGACTGAAGCTACTACAGTGGAATCAAAAGAAATAATCTTGATCAGAGACGGTTCTAGGTCTGCTGAGGTCCGGGTGTAGAAGAAAACTTTGGGCCCACAAATAACAGAAATGTTTAAAGGAAGAAAAAAGAACAACGTTGAATTTAGATAGAGGGGCAGCCCATAAAACTGGGCCCGCAAGGTCAACCAACACAAAATCCGCCTCTGGTTAACTACATAACTTGACAAAACAATGTGGCCTAACGTCATCATTCGTCTTTATCAGAGTATACTTTGAACACAATAATGAATCACCCAGTTATGTCGTATAGTAAGCTCCACATTCAGACACTGTGCGACAGACATTCAGACACTGTGCGACAGACATTCAGACAGAATCTGTGCGACAAACATTCAGACAGACACTGTGCGACAGACATTCAGACAGACACTGTGCGACAGACATTCAGACACTGTGTGACAGACATTCAGACAGGGTTGTTGGTATCGAAGTATCGGTATCGGCCAATACAGTATCGACGATACTTTTTTAGTATTGGTTGCTGTATTGCCGATCCTTTTTGTATCAAGTATTGATGTGTGTATCGCCGATACATTTTAAAAGAAAATTTTCCGATACTCGATACCAATACTTTTCTATTGGTATTTTAAGAATGCATTGTAACTTTGTATCTTAAAATATTCAAAATGAAACAAAAATTATAATTCATAAACACAATAGAATAACCCCACTATTTGTTTGTTTATCCGTTTGAAAAAAAATCAAAATATCACAATTGTACTGTTCATACAATTCAAAAAAAAAAATTGCAGAAAAACAATAGCGATTTTAATACATTGTTTTAAAAGTAATCTACACACATTCAAACACTACTAGCAATCACAGTCATCAACCCTACCAATATTAACACCACCCACATCCCCACCAATACAACCACGGTTGGCGGAGTTTTTAAGTTTTTGCTTTGCACGTCGATATCTATAAATCTATTTCTTATATTCTTTTATTCATTTACTTTTTTTCTATCAACTATTTGTTCAATGTTTCAACGAACGATAGAAAAGAAAACTTTATTTCTTTCTTGATCGATCTGTCAGTTTATATAAAAACTTGCACTCTTTATATTTTAAATAATAATATTCTTTTCTTCTCAAAAGTATTGGTATTGCATTGGTATCGATTTTGGCAATACATTTTTACTTGAGTATTTGAATTGGTATTGGCGATACTCTTTTCATGAAGTATTGGTATTGACAATACAATTTAAGAGTATTGTTAACAACCCTGCTGTGCGACCCACAAACTCATTTTATTTATATGCTGTGCCTTAATAAATTATTAGCTGACTTTGTTTCAAATATCGCCCATTGTTCTTTACAGTAAGCTCTGCTCCTCAGTACACACTCTAAAGTAATAGTGTATTAATAGATAGAATATAAATCTATTTAATACATTACGCCTTTGTCAGGTTTGTTTGCCAATCATTTTTTATTAAAATATTACCTGGAAAACTTTAAATTTTCAAATGTTTAAAGTTAAAAAAAGGAGGTAAGGGAGTTTTTTTCCATCCCTCACTGTGTCATTACTATTTCCCAGAGGCGTAGCTAGGGGGGCGGGGGTACATATATCCCCGGGCGCCGAGGTTCAGGGGCGCCAAATGGTATATTTTACATATAATATTATATGGTTTTCGAATGGGGGAGCGCTTAAAAGGTATTAAAAAGGTAAAATGCCCCGGGCGCAAGTTGCCTTGCCCCCCCCCCCCCGCTACGCCTCTGCTATTTCCATCTCTTTAATCTTACATGTGAGCTACCCATATATAATACAATATCTGTTAAGATTGTCAGTTATGAGAACATTAAAGCTGTTGACTCTAACAGACTAAAAAACAATGGGCATTGCGGACAATATCTGAACGTTTAAAGTAAATTTATATGTCTTCCTTGAAATATTTGCGTTAGTTGATATTCTGTGATTACTGTGTTGATTTTTTTAGTTACAAGTATTGATTCCCATTCGTCTTTACGGCAAAATAACAAACATGTATTGGACATGTTGTTTTTTTGTGAATTTTTTTAAGTTAAATCAAAATATTTTTTAGTCAAATGAATAACTGTTTTTTTTTGTTGAAATCAGAAATACACGTCTCCTATAATTGTTTTTTTTTCTCCCTGTTCAAAGTAAACTTTTTGCTTTAAAATAAACGAACTTGAAACTTGATAAGTTACTTCCAAAAAATTTCCAAGTCAAGAAATAGCTTCAAGTTACTGCACACACACAAAAAATGAATAGCAACAACATTGAATAAATTTTCCTGAAAAAAAAAAAATTAACTCCTACAGGATGTCTTTAAAGTTTTCATTTTTTTGTTTATGTTTTAGCATAAGTGTGAGGGTAAGTCAGTAATTGGATATTATTATATATATATATATATATATATATAAATTCTGTCTTTTTTGTGGAATTGAAAATGTCCATTTGAAATGTAGGCCTACAGTTGTCAGTTTTATCTTAATTGAGTAAGAAATAGTTCGCAAGTGTTGTGAGATTGTGTGATTGATGTAGTAATAAATCATTTTGAAGTGTGAATATAGACGTGGTAATTAGTCACAGTGTTGTAAACTAAAGAATATTTTGTACGACATACTGGAATTATAGGCAGGTGGACATCATTTATATTTATACGAAAAAAAAAATAACTCGATGCACACACTCAAAGACACACACAGACATACACACAGACTCACAAAGAGATGAAACTATAAAAATTAATTTAAAACAAACTAGATTACTGTCATTAAATGACTTTTTCTTAATACTAATCAGAAATATAATATTAATGTAGCAAAGATTTGTGGAATATTTTTACATTTTATTTAAATTGTTTTTATCACTGACAACTTTAACTTGTGATATTACTATAAATCATTCAATAAAATTGACATCATTTTACTATTTTCTCCAAAAATGTTTGAGTTGAGGCAATTTAAAAATATATGTAGTATTAAATCATTTTTTTTAATGTAACGTACACATAATAATAATATATCACACTATAGCAGATTACAGTTCCCAGCAGAGTGCCAAAGGGCAGGTACTCCTGAGATTTTTTTTCGGGTGTCACCACTCCCAAACCTTGAAAAGAGCCAGACAGCCATAGAGACACCACGGTATACGTGAGTATTTGTTGTAACATTGGCTCAAACCTTTAACATGCACTACGCCAATCGACGTATTTGTTGTGACATTGGCTCAAACCTTTAACATGCACTACGCCAATCGACGTGAGTAATGGTTGTAACATTGCCTCAAACCTTTAACATGCACTACGCCAATCGACGTATTTGTTGTGACATTGGCTCAAACCTTTAACATGCACTACGCCAATCGACGTGAGTAATGGTTGTAACATTGCCTCAAACCTTTAACATGCACTACGCCAATCGACGTGAGTAATGGTTGTAACATTGCCTCAAACCTTTAACATGCACTACGCCAAACATTTTTACTTCCTAGCCACCACAAAGCTCTCCGTCCTCATCGTCTGTGTCAGACAATAAATCTTTGAAAGTCGACCGTTTTACATCTGAACTACACAACATTTCTCAATCCAAGAAAAAAAAATAATTGCTCGATTGAATTAAAAGAAAATATTCCTGCAGATGTTTTTTTTTCGCTGCAGTTTCCAGGTTCTTTGATCGGAATTTTTATTTTTTCGGGGTTGGATAATGAATGGCGGAAGTTGGGTGGCAACTGTATTAAATAGAATGAGCCACAATCAGCGCTAAAAACTCTGACACGGGGAATTAGAAACGGATGTGTCCGGGGCTTGGAGACGAAACAAAACAGTCCAGTGGCTGCCATTTCAATGGAGGTTTAAACCTGCTGGCCCGAACATTGAATGGCCCGTTGGAAGCATTGTCATTGATATGTCTTTAATGTATTGTACGTGTGCGTGTGTGTATGTGTGTTTGTCTGTGTATGTGTGCGTGCTGGAACGTGTAGGTGTGTGTGTGCGCTTGTGTGAGCTTGCTTGTGTGTGCGTGAGTGTGTGTGTGTCTTGAGTGAGTGTAATTATTTCAGCTAAAATGATTCATTGTTTCGTTCCTAGCTTAAGACTATTTTTAGTTGGCCTAAAACTTGTCTATCGATTAGTTGAATTACAAAATGAATTAGGTTATTTATAAACTGACGTGGAAATAATTTGATACAGAGAGTGATTGAATTGATTGATTAGGTATCTATAATATTTAATTGTTAATGTGATATTTCTCAATACGTTCTTTAATTATAAACAAAAACTTTGTCTTATTGAACCTAATAATACATCAAACCACTCATGATATTAAATAAGTAAAAAAAAAATTATTCCTAAGGGGGCGTTATATCAAGCCAGATAATGTTGAGTTGACCAATGGCATGCTAGCAACCAGGGCTGGGGAGTCGGTGTCGGTGGTGTCGGTAGTTTTTGCCGGTGTCGGTGTCGGCATTTGTACTTTGCCCGGTGTCGGTGTCGGCATTTGTATTTTGTCCGGAGTGGGTGTCGGTGTCGTTGTCGGCATTTGTACTTGTCCGGAGTCGATTCGGTGTCGGCGCAACCCCCCCCCTCAAAAAAAATACTAGAACTTAAATTACATAATCCAGAACAACTTTACTATAAAGTTTTCTTAATTTCTTCTTTTCTTTTTAAATAAATACTTGGTAAATCTGTTTATCAACAAACGTATTATTTTCCAAAGCGAGATTCTCTTCTACATTACAACAACTTGTCAACATTAACAGACACCCCACCCCTGCTAGCAACGACTTACAGAATAACACGAGGTCAACCCGGACTATTTAAGAAAAAGATAAAACATATTCTAGTTCCGTTCAGCCCAGTAAATTCCCAAATATTACATCACCGTATAGTATTATATTGTTACTTAGAGATCTTCTAATGTACATTTAGGATGTGTAAAGCTTTTCAAAGCTTTAATTTTCACCAACTGGTTAGTATTGCTTTTGATTTACTTTTCCTTATGTACGTGTAAGGTAGAGCTGTTTATATCTTAGATCATGAATACTATCGATTGGACGGGTTTCATTCTGGCATTCTTTCATCCCCCACCGTAGTTGAGAGTGCATTAGCCATGTAAGCACCAAGGGAGACACATACATGTGCGACTGACACAACGCCCATGCAAGTACAATTAAGGCCAGGTATTTCATCTACATAGACATGGGATTTTTTTTTCCAGGTCCTGGTGAGAACTGAACCCGGGTCGTTCATGTCGAGAGCCTAGTTCCAACACCGCATGACCGTCCCAACCCCCTTTTAGCCGGATGTGAGTGAAATACTTTCTATTTAGATGAGGAAAGATTTCATGGTTCAGCCTGTATTTAGCAATAGTAAAACGTCTGAAAACGATGGACTGTCTTGACTGGCTCTGGTTGTCATATTGTTGAACATGGAAGCTAATGATATTATTTATCTACTAGCTGTACCCTGCAAAACCTTTGCATAGAGTTATATCCTCTTAGGCTTGATCGGTAGGCTAGGTTATTTTTGGTTTCGGGCAGATCCGATTTTTTCATGATTGTATTTTAAACTGGAATACTGTTGTATTCATTCTTTACTTTCGATATAACGCAGAACCCACACCGCTATTATTTATATGATACTTACATTGTTCATTATATTCATCTACTGTGATTACTTCTTTAGTCACTGGAGCAGACAACAAACATAATGAACAGAGGGTTTGAAAATCAAAACAAAAATACAATACAATAACAATCAGGGGAGAAAACTCTAAGAAGACAACTCGAAAAAAAAAACCTGCTGAGAAGAGAAGAGTGAGTTCCCACTAACAGCTGCGAGTACCGCGAGGCCAGCGCTGTGCCAGCGTGAGGGTTGAGGGACGACACGGCATCCCTTCAAGACATACCGGCGAGTTTAGAGTTTTTTTTTTAAACCGCAGACATGTACAGGCGGCATTCTTTGAAAAATGTACTGAGCGGATGATATGCAGACGATATTGTGTGGGCAGCAGATAAACTTAATGCGTTCTATAAGCATTAACTGTTAGTGGTAATTGTGGACACATAGAGAGAGATATTTCTTTTTCTTTTTTCTAAATTCAAACTGTGAGGTGAAATATGTTTGGAATTCTTACTGAACAAAACATTTTCATAGACTAACCACTGTGAAGACCAACGAACTAACGACCAACAGGTAAGGCGATTTGACCAATTAGATCGATATGATTACTGGTGGTATTAGACAGACGGTAAAGAAAAAAGGGGAGACTATAATTTCAGAGTAAATTACTTGACAAGAGTTATGTTACGTTTTGACTAGACACGTCCCCCACGCCGCGCCCCCCCCCCTTTCCACCCCACCCCCTCTAAATTAGTTTTGTTTATTAAAGAAGATGATGAAGTCCCCCGGTGTTGAATTGCTTTTTAATTCAATGTCAGCTTTTTTAAAGGGATCATTTCACTTAAGAAAAGACATAATGATTAACTAATTAAATAGAAATGTTTGATATTGTGATAACCGAAAGATATTACAATCTGTAGTAGAATAAAAAATGTGAGTCAGATGAAACTCTCAGAATGTATTCTTACAAGAAATAACTTTTATTAAAAATATTCAAAGGAAAAATTGTGAAACCAAATGTAAAAGTACAACAATAAAGTTGTTAAATCGATTTTTATTTCCAAAGTGTATTTGAAGAAACTACGCAATGAAATACAACTCATGACTGCAACAATCATAGCAGCAAATAAAAAATATCTGGCGTCTACCAATCAACGTGTCTGTATAACTTGTTCAGTTTGTTTAATGTTGACGTAGGACACGAATAAAAAATAAGTCAAACATTCACGCCCACCTTCCTCTCCGCCCATGAACTGTTTAAAACTGCACAGCGACCTGGCATCAAATGTGAGGCATTTATTTATGTGTGGCCGTCGCCATGAGATTAAGGAACTTACCGACAGATACATGGTAACGACACAAGGAGGGGCTGGTGTGCGAACTCTCGACGACCACCTATAGCCCCGATTTCTATAGGGCCCATTCCCAGTCACATGTCCTGTCAAATCTGATTCAATCCAGTCTTTACAAATACATGTGCCCAGCACCAAAATATCCCAGTAAGTAAATGCCTAAAGTCCCTAAATACATATCTGGACGTAAGTGTATTAAAAGACATTGATTTCCAAATTAAAATATTCCAAAAGTAAAATTATTATAGCATTCAGCAGCCAAAACACAAACCAAAAAAAAAAAAAAACAACAACTAAAAACAAACAAATTTGACTTAATTAGGTAGTGGCCGATATATTGCCGAGCACGGCAAGTTTTGAACGAAACATGTTTGTTTACGTCTTAACCACATTGCTGTTCCCCGTTGCCTGGAAACCAAAGAACGCCACATCTTTGACGGCTAGTTTAAAACTAATTTATTTGTTCTTACAAGTGTCAACAGAATTTGTTCTTTTTTTAAAAAAAAAAAAAAAAAACTTGCATAACTCATTCAGTGAGGACCGGTGTTTGTTTACATTTTGGTTTTTACAGTTGAAGTTTTTAGTTTTATTTTAAAGACGGCGCGGTGATTCTAAAGTTAAAAGCATCAGTTGTTGAACTTTTGTCAGCACCTGTTCATTTCTTGTGGCCTGGTTCATTTACTTCACATCAAACCCCTACCCTCTTTCACCCCACCACTACAACAAAACCTCTACAACAGCTATTAGTATTTGACACTCAACTACTATACATAACTAATGTTCATATGCCTGATATCTTACTGCATGAACAATGTTATATTACTAAAATAAGAGTACGTGATAACCATTTCGTAAAGAACATATTGAGTAATATTGCAATGTAAGAAATAAAAAACAACAACTTGTTTGCCTCGTTTCACGTTTTAAATGAAAGTTTTGTAAAGTTTAATTTTTAGAGCATTTTCGAAAAAAAATGCTCTATTGTCCCCGTTTTGTCTGTCTGTCTGTCCGTCCGTCATCACCCTAGATCTCAACAACCATAAGTCCTAGACCCATGATGTATATATCATTTTGTAGGTCTTGGCCTGCCAAGAAATGACTTTTTTCCATTTCGCGATCTGACCTCTGAGGGCCGTAAAAGGGGGCTTATAAAGTACCGTTTTTTACTAGATTAGCTATATTAATAAAGGAGCGCCCTATATCTCAACAACCATAAGTCCTAGACCCATGATGTATATATCATTTTGTAGGTCTTGGCCTACCATATGTACATCAAAAGTTCATTTCGCGATAGGACCTCTGAGGGCCGGGCTTCAGGGCTCCTAAGGGGCTTATATATTATATATATGGCCCCATTCTACACCTTGTACGTTCAATAACCCGTTCATTTGGTGCAAAATACTGCAGCACGTAGTTTCACCAAGATTTATTAAGAAACTCATCAAATGAAATAGTAAGCTTGTGTTCTGAGTTTAATTGAAAGTATCAGAGCTATGCAACAATTGACGGAGTTTTCGGACGATTAAATGACTATAAGTTCGAATGTTTTCAATTATGAGTCCTATTTCAGTAACCACAAACCACTTGTAGTTAGATTTAAGAGACAATAATTTTTTTTCAAATATAAAGAAACGTCTTTATTATTTTTTTTTTACAGATATATGCATTACTTAATTGAATTTATAAACATTTCCAAAATTTACAAATATTTACTGAAAGCTAACAAACGTACTGATACATAACATGAAAATGCGCTAACACGTCCTGTGTCCAGAATGGAACAGGCTTAATTGCTTGTTTTTTTTTCAGATTTTTTTATTACATCAGAAAATTTCACTTTCAGAAAATTTATTAGTAACTTTATTTCTGGATTATTAATATTAATTTCATTTTTTAATCTGTTTTAAAATGTTTAACTGCATACATTGCCATACTTATTCTTGGTATAACAATTTTTTTTAATAATTCCTGGAAGAAATGTTCTTTCGATTCTAGAAACATCATGTGACATCTATGTATAACATTGCTGCACACGTCATTATCGTAAAAAAAAGTTCTCGTTGTATAACTTTCGTTTCTCTATAAGAAGATAGTTCTATTTGCAGATAGTTCTATTTCCATATAGTTCTATTAGCAGATAGTTCTATTTACATATTGTTCTATTTTCAGATAGTTCTATTAGCAGGTAGTTCTATTAGCAGATAGTTCTTTTAGCAAATGGTTCTATTTTTAGATAGTTCTATTAGCAGAAAATTCTATGGAAAACACGGACGTTTTTTAAAGGTGGACAAAATTCAATGTAGATCAAGGATGGGAAAATACTTCCAGCGAATCAATTCTAGCTCTTAGGTCCTTTGTTTTGACGCTTACATTAAATGCATAATTATATATATATCCATCTATCATAACATGTTGACTCAGTGAAATCATCACGTCACCTCAGTCAAACCATAATATGTGTCACCTCAGTCAAAACCATCACACGTTACCTCAGTCAAACCATAACATGTGTCACCTCAGTCAAACCATCACAAGTTATCTCAGTCAAACCATAACATGTCACCTCAGTCAAGCCATCACAAGTTACCTCAGTGTATTCTCAGTGTCTTAATTATGTGTTTTTGAAAATAACGGTCGACCCCGTGCCTGTGGGGTAGACGACATCGCTTGGCCTGGACCCCCCCCCCCCCACGTACAGCTATTGACAAGACTGTCGAACTAATGATAACCTTTACCTCTGGAGATGACGTCATTTCAGAGATGAGTGAAACACTACGTCAATGAAACTGTTGCAATTAAAGACGGATAGGTGGGGGAGGGCGTGATCGACGGAGGAGACGGGGGGGGGGGGTGGGGGAGGAAATCCTTTTGTTTTGTGTCTCTTCTCTGGATAGATTTAACGACATCAGTATACACTACCTTGTGACCTACGACATCAGTATACACTACCTTGTGACCTACGACATCAGTATACACTACCTTGTGACCTACGACATCAGTATACACTACCTTGCGACCTACGACATCAGTATACACTACCTTGTGACCTACGACATCAGTATACACTACCTTGTGACCTACGACATCAGTATACACTACCTTGTGACCTACGACATCAGTATACACTACCTTGTGACCTACGACATCAGTATACACTACCTTGTGACCTACGACATCAGTATACATTACCTTGTGACCTACGACATCAGTAAACACTACCTTGTGACCTACGACATCAGTATACACTACCTTGTGACCTACGTGGGGGGAAAGGAAGTGCTACTGAAATGTAGAACAATGGGATTGAAAGTCGTACGGTAAAGGGCCAAGGTCTTGACTTAAGTTCCCGATATGTCTCCCGTGGTGCCTCCATTGCCATTGCACTATCGGCTATGGTGGGGATAAAAGAAGGGCACCATAAAACCCGTCCCACTAGTGGTTCATAGGATCTAAGAGATTTCATCTCATCCTTACAGGGACATCACAAACTGAAATGTAGAAACTTCTTCGTTAAATTTATAATTACACGCACGCTTCTGTCTGAATGTCCATTCACCTTCCCACCAACCCATCCACCAACCCATCCACCAATCCATCCACCAATATATATATAGTGTTACGACCCCCTCGGTGCGCACCGTACAGTCTACATAGTGAACGCGATGACGCAGTAGAGAGAGTGACGTAAGAAGCCGGCAAGAGTGTGGCCATGTTGCCGTTGTTGTTGTTTTTATAAATATTAGTAAATACTCTTGGAACCCACGCCGGCCTGTGTTATGTTTTGATTTTATATAACTACAATTTCACCTGTATCTATCTATCCATGTATCTGTCTATCCATGCATCTATCTTTCTATTTCAATGTACCAAATTGACTGCCAACCAATAACTAATTTGGACATTTGCACAAAAAAAAAAAAATCACGCAAAAGACTGAAAGTTTAACTTCAACCAAAGAAATGGACTCATTAAAAGACATGATTTAACCACCAATACGAATCGCTGAGACATTTTCTAATTATCTTGCGTCATGGACATTTTTTTCTTGAGACAAAGAAACATCATCAGAAATTGTGGCTTAATTTGTTATTTTAATTTTCTGCCTTCACAAGATTACAGTGTACTTTCTGAACATTCTTCCGCCATCTCATGTCATTATAGATGATTAATACTTACCAACAAAATGTTATTAATTAATACTTAACAACAAATTGTCATTGATTAATCTTCACTGCACATATAGAACAGTGTTTTCTTTCAAAGTGTGGTACGCGTGCCCCAGGGAGTACCAGGAGAGTTTGACGGCGGTATCCACTGCATAGAGCCGAGAACACCTGGTAAATATGCATGGATGAAACCAAAACAATGCAATGAGGGGAGACGATATCTGTACAAACAATAAATGATTTGTTTTTTTTTTTACTTGGGGTACTCGGTATTACGAAAATAAAAAACGGAGTACACTGATGACGAAAATTTGGGAAACACTGCCTTACAACACCCATTGCTCCACCGGATGTATTGTTGTCCGCAGTTTGTCCGAGAGAGTTCAGAGAGAGAGAGAGAGAGAGAGAGGGAGGGAGGGAGGGAGGGAGAGATAAACGGAGTGCTAGAGAGAAATAGATAAACTGAGAGGTATAAAGATAGGTAAAAATGGAGAGATTGAGAGATATAGAAATCGGAGAGGTAGAGAGATAAATATAAACGCAGAGGTAGAGAAACAGATAAAGAGAAGTCTCAAGGGGAAGATAACGCGATCGTCTGAGAACCAGATAAAGTGAGAAACACAGAGACAGGTTAAATGAGAGTCAGAGACAAGTTTGAGACAGACCAGATAACGAATTCGGCATTTTCCAGGGATCACTCTGAATTTGATTTCATCTGTAATAGCTGGATGAAAGCTGACATTTAAGTGGGCGGGATTTAGTCATAATTACCAATCGCAGAGAAGATCGTCCGATAGATAAGACCGATGGATTTCCCGGTAAAATTATCGCTAAGTCGCCATGAGCCCATGTAAGTCACGGTGGATTTCACCGGCATTCATCTGAAGTTTGTTTATTTTAATGAATTCTCTAAAGATCACTTTGAACTCGGTTAAAACATTTTTCCCCACCCACAGAGTAAGGCTAATGTTCTAGGTTCCCTGATATTTCAACATACGAGACATTTCATCATTGCAACATTTCATCATTATAGCAATTCTTCATTGCACATTTGAACATTATAGCAATTCATCATTATAGTATTTCACCGCCATAACATTTCATTATTGCATAAAGTGCATCTTGCAAACATAAGCCCTACCCCTAACCCTACAATAATGAAATGTTGCAATGATGAAATGTTGCAATGATGAAATGTCTCGTATGATGAGGTGTCCGGTCACCAATGTTCTTGTACAGCAGCTTTGAACGAAAAAAGGTGGTTTTCGAGTTCAAACAGCGGTCAGACAAGGAAGAATCGTCCACCCAAGACGGGCAGAAAGTGGGGAAAAACGAGCCTTGATTGTCCTGTTTCGCACTGGACATTGTCTTGTAGGGACAATGTGGCTCAATGTCGAATCTGGTGACATAACTTTAGATAACCTGTGAAAACAGTTTATCACGTGATTTTTTTTAGAGTGTCCACGTCTGGTCTGGCAGACCACAGGGTGGACCATTTGGACAGCTATAACATCCACCAGATGCTTAGGTATACAGTTTTATATCTTGAGCCATATGAGGCTAAGTCTCTGCTCACACACAATCACTTAGTTCATTTTGTATACACGCAGCATCATCAAACTCTTCTGTCCGTCCGTAACAGAAGACACAGTGGTGGGCGTAAGTGTCATTAGGAAACGTGATTGGCCGGAAAATAAAACCTGTAGCTAGTAATCGACATTACGGCAACAAGGGGAGAGAAAAATTTAAAACACAAAAATCTCGCCGTATTTACGAAATGTATGATGATGGATTGTTGCAATAACAAATTTTATTAGCAGTTATTTAAGTTCTCAACCAATAATAAGTAATATAAAAAATTAATTTGAAAAATGAAATAAAAAGTGTAAAAATAGTTCTTTATTTGATTATCATTACAGAGATATAGAAGCGTGAGTGGCCATCTGATTATATAAATTTTTTTTTTTATTAATACTTTTAAACTATTGTTAAAAATATTTAGTTCAGTATATCGTAATCACCTACGCCAGGGGTCGGCAACCTGCAGCTCGCGAGCCGCATGTTGCTCTTTCGATTTCAAGTTGCGGCTCTTTCGATGTCCAATTGCGGCCTAATCAAATACCATAATATTAGAACATTAATTTTAGTGGCTCTTTAAAACCTGAGAAAATTGTAAGTTATAACTTTGGACTCTTTCGTCTCAAAAGGTTGCCGACCCCTGACCTATGCTTTTAATTTTAGTACTGATATATATATAAATATTTGTATTATTTGTACGATATAGTAATCACCACCCATTAGCACATTTTAAAGCAATATATATATATATATATATATATATATATATATATATATATATATATATATATATATATATATAACTTTTATTTTGTACAGTTTAGTTTTGAAAACATTAAACTTTCGCTCGTGTACACCATCTTGGTGTCTTGTTAACTGGTGTATCATAAGTCACACAACAATAAATCAACTTCCTTTTTCAATCTAAAAATACAGCGGGGTTATATAAATAAACATAGATAGACTATTTGCCGAGCGAATATTTCTTGAACCATTATCTTCATCCTCTATGTCGATCCAGTTAAATTTTTTCCCTCTTAAAAACATACGTTTAAATTATAGTTTAGTTTCGAATTTTGACATAATGAAAGCATTTTCACACGAACCCATGTTTCTATGCAGCCATATTCGTCTGTTCAACATGGCTTTAATTAATGGTGATCTATATCAGTGCTTCTCGAACTTTTTGAAGTCACGGCCCCCTTGGAACGCCAATCAATATGTTGCAGCCCCCCTATTTTTTTTTTGGTTTAGATTGCTTAAATTTATAATTTTTCGAAATTCCACGCCCCCCCTCCGGAAGTCCACGGCCCCCTAGGGGGCCGCGGCCCACCACTTTGAGAAGCACTGATCTATATCACAGACATGAATGAACTACGGCCCACGGAACAAATACGACCCCTTAGCCTTTTTCAATTCGGCCCGCATTCTGATTCTCTCCGTCCGTTAACATCAATGACGTAATGTAATGCATTCCATACAAAACATTTCATCTGGTCTCGGTCCGGCCCTTCTATGAAATTAAAGAACCGACTGTGAATCGCGATTCAAAGAGTTTGAGCACCCCTGTTCTCTAGAACAACATTGTCTTCTGTACGTCCCTACAAAAACTTGGTTAATCATTCTGCTAAATGTGGCGAAAGCACTTAAATACTTCTATAGAGTACTGATAAATCCCTACAATTAACACGACTTAAGTTAAATCTCCGAAATTATTGTATACAAACCTCATCACTTTTAATCGATAATTCAACGAGGAATCATTGAGCAGATTTATTTTTTTTTTAATACTCTTAGTGGAGAATTTTTTTTTTGGGTTTTTCTTTATTTTCTTTAAAGACAATATTTTTAGAAATAGCATTCAAAGCTCTGAAATCTCTGAAATATTTTGCTGGCATTCTGTTGGCTAATCTCGTCTATTTACACTACATTCGAGGCTTGTGTTAAGGTAACGCACGGGGAAAAAAATGTCATTTAGAAATAGAACAGTTCCGTGTCAGAACAATGGCGTAACATGCTGCTGACACAAATGTGTTTCTGGAACCAGATCTTAGGCAGATTGCATTAGAGTTGGTTTAGAATAAATCCATGAAATTTACCACGTCATTGGAAATATTGGCTCTTTAAACAAAGTTGTAAATTTAAAAAAAATGTGTTTTATTTTTCAAAATGTGTAGTCTTTTAGTTATAAAACTAAACTGTTCAATCAATCAGTCCATTTATAAATCAATCCATCTATCAATCCATCGATCCACACATCTATCTATGCCAATCAATATATCTATGTAATCTATCTATATCATTCTATCTACCCACACATCTATTTATGTCAATCAATATATCCATGTAATCTATCTATATCATTCTATCTACCAACACATCTATCTATGTCAATCAATATATCCATGTAATCTATCTATATCATTCCATCTACCAACACATCTATCCATGTCAATCAATATATATATGTAATCTATCCATATCAGTCTCTAGTTCAATCAATATATCTATCGATCTACCGTTCAATCTTTCTGTTATTTTATTAAAAATACCATTGGACGTCATAACTTGGAGCTAAAATAAAATGACTTTCATTAAGACATTCAAAATGTAATAAAGAAAATAAATCGCGAGAGGCTGATGGGCTAGCAATATAAAAAAAAAAATCACACGCCGTGGTCGATTTCCTTGAAATGTTCAAACTTTTGCACTAATTGTTTAAATGACTTCTAAAAGTGTTTTCCAATTCTTTAGACATTTTACTTTAAAAGATTTACAATTCACATCACATGTTTTGAACACAAAGGATTGCGGACATCATGAATGTTGACTCAGTTTCTTTTAACTGCTGCAGTAGAGTACACATTTATTAAAACGTTCACTTTTCATTGGGTTCATTTTGTGGGGAGGTGGTTGAGTAAGAAAGAGAGAAAAATTGAAATGGAAGGTGGCAAATAGAACATTTGATGAAATGGAAGGTGGCAAATAGAGCATTTGATGAAATGGACGATGGCCAATAGAACATTTGACGAAATGGCAGGTGGCTAATAGAGTATTGGGTCATCATGTCTGTTTTCAATCCGACATTTTGTCATGTTAAACATGTTATACATTGTGGCAGCGGGTCTGAAAATGTTAATTACCATCATGCAACAAGGCTCTACAACTGCAGTGACTCTACCACTACCTGAATCTCAAAGTCTCTACCACAGTGATGCTAAAATACTGGCCCGCGGGCCAAATTTGACCCTTTATGATAATTTTTTGGCCCCCCACAAGTTTAAAAAAATAACATCTCATTATATACATACATATATACAAATTATATTTTTGGCCCTCCAGATGTTTTTGGCAGACAATAATGGCCCACAGAAAAAAAAAGGTTTAGCATCACTGCTCTACCACTACCTGCATATCGAAGACAGTGGCTCTACTCTATGAATCTATACATTGACATTGATTGTATCAATCAATGAAAAGTTGGACGGGGGGCATTAAGTTTACTTTTCGAGGGGCCCCACCTGCAATCGGGCAAAACTGGTTTAAAGGACAGTCCGACACTGGTGTCCTGCACATTCTGACGTAAAATATATATATCACGAAAAAAACTAAATTGAGCGGTAGACAGCGCCTTAGTTGGCTGTTGCGGCCCGCTATGCGAATTACATTCTTTGTCGCCGACCTTTAGATCTGTACATAGTGCGAAGACACTTAAAAAATCTACGCTGGCGCTCTTTCATTGTTGGGCTACTTGGGAGGCCGCCCCGCCCGTGCTGCCCCCCTCCCTACGCTAAATGAAAATAGATATCGTCATTTGAACAAAGATGTGACGTTACATTTTGATTTTTTTAATGTCACCGTCGCGAGGAGTTCTCTCTCTGGTTTGTTGTGTGTTGTCTGTATTATTTCTTCATCAATTCGTAGTCAATTATAGCACCTAGTCTCTTCTTTACCGCGCCACCAAAATGTAACGTTATATATATATTTTTTACGTTATGTACTTGTTGATGTAATGCTTCTCCAATGTAACACTGTGTGTTCCTCACTGCTGCTTCACATAACTATACTGGTTTTATGTAGCTGCCGATATTATAACTGGTTTATAAACTTAAGTAGCGTTCAGTCTCGTTGTACTCTCAAACATCACACCAATCAATGAGGCAAAGTTCCACGATTCAATTATATTTATTCAACAATAAGAAAACATATGTAGTATGAACTTAAGTGCAGCAGTATTCACAAATGCTTCGTACACAATATAACACGTAGTATTCCAGGTTCACGAAGGAATTATTCCGATATACTTCAATAAAATAGACTTTGACTGTGTACTGCAAACTCAATAACCTGATAGCTTGTGCCTCTATTATTTCTCCACTAACTTCTCCTCTAACTATCTGTACAACTGGTGTCCTGATGACTCTATCGTCGGTCTGTCGATCTGTCGGTCTGTCGGTCTGTGTCTCGTAGGTCTGACGAAATCTCAGTTACATCTCTTATTTATCATCACGTGCCCCAAAGCCCCAGAACTTTTGATTGGCTCCCTAACATCCTTTCTAACTCATCTACATATTAATAACTTATTCCAGCCTAGGGATTGGTCTAGTATTCCTTTGTCTGCCTAATTACATCTATCGTCACCTATCTCTGGGGTCATAGACCTGTGATGACAACCTAATTCTACCCTAAACAAAGATACCGCTGGAATTCTAGTTATCTAAACATATGACTGTATCCTGGACCCATGAGTTTTTCAATGTTGACTAACCAACTGAACCAGTGGTTCTAAAATTGTATGGATCTATCTAAAGCTATTGTTACAGATGGTAACATATGAGTTTGAAATAGTGTTGTTTTAGTCCCAGGTCATATTTTAGTTCCAGTTTTTATTTCGTTTTTTCTATAATAATTTCAGTTTTTGTCTAGTTTTAGTCTTGCTGCTAATTTTAGTTTTAGTTTTAGTTCTCGTTGACGAAAATTCAACATTTTCGCTAACGAAGGTTTTAGTTTTCGTTTTCGTCGACGAAAACAACACTAGTTTGAAGTTCTTTTAGTAAGTATAGGTTAAACTACGCGACCAAAAACAATCAACTACTAGAAACTGACCGCCATTGGCTATGGAATAACATTATGTACAGACTTGTAGCAGTAATTTGTTATACTTTAACTTTTACAAACATTTACAAATTAAAATAGAAAACAAAATCGATAAACTGAAATACTATCCTGTGGCTTATGAATTTTTTTTTAATGACATATCAAGTCTTTAAGAAAACACAAATTGTGAATGGATGAAGTGACTGAGTGAAGTCGTAAATAGAAATTAATAATTTGAACTATGAACTGTAACTGAAGAAATATTTACAATAATATTTAGCTAATAATAATTTGATGTGAGGAAACTGCAAACACTAACATGTAAGGTATGAAGTTAACTGTACACGCCAATCAATATATTTAGTCACACAGAACCGTAGCTACCTACTGTGGCGCCATATGTGAGTTACATTTTTTGGTGCCCTCTTCCGATTCTGAAAAATGCAAAAAACTTTTAACAGCGATCTTTCGGGACCCGTTTCTTTATAAAATTTTTTCCAATATTTATTTAGAAAAGTTTGAACTTTTGCACAAATGCAATTTCAGACAGTTTATTAAAAATCTTGTTAACATCAGTTTTGTTTCAGAAATGTTAAAAAATTGTTAATGTAACTTAAAAAGTTATTTAACTAACAATATTGATTAAGCTTGTAATTTAAATATATATAACATGTTGATATAAATTTTTCATTTAAATGTACTGTTTGTATTAACTTTAAATTTTTACAACAGGTTATTAAGAATAGCAAATAGGTCAATATTTTTAGCATACATTTTCAAACTTTCAGTTATTGTGTTATGGACTAATTAATTTTTAACACAAAAAAATAGCATTGAGGAAATAAATTATTCT
This sequence comes from Bulinus truncatus, assembly GCA_021962125.1. Classification (NCBI taxonomy): domain Eukaryota; kingdom Metazoa; phylum Mollusca; class Gastropoda; family Planorbidae; genus Bulinus; species Bulinus truncatus. The sequence continues at coordinate 10,514,833 of JAGDYQ010000013.1, forward strand.
CAATGTATAAATATATTTTTTCTAGATTTTTGTTTTTATTTCTACTGAACATGTGTTGACCAGTGCGTCATTTAAAATTGTTCAAATTGTGTTCAATTTAACATTTCAGTATTTCACCCCTTTGTTTGTTAGATCGAAGTTCGATCACCCACTGTTGTTTTTAAACGGATTATATAACACTTTGACAAGTCATTATGACTTTATAACATCTGTTCATTGTTTCGTGAGTTGTTTTTTTTATGAAATATCGTTTAAAGACACGATTGTCTCACTCTATATCATAAAGTAGACATTCTGTATAGAGCAATATCGTTTAAAGACACGATTGTCTAACTCTATATCATAAAGTAGACATTCTGTATAGAGCAATATCGTTTAAAGACACGATTGTCTCACTCTATATCATAAAGTAGACATTCTGTATAGAGTAATATCGTTTAAAGACACGATTGTCTCACTCTATATCATAAAGTAGACATTCTGTATAGAGCAATATCGTTTAAAGACACGATTGTCTCACTCTATATCATAAAGTAGACATTCTGTATAGAAAAAAACCAATTACACTTTAAACATTTCATTTTACCAATTCTTAACTTTAGTAAGAATCAGACGGTAGCAATACAATAAACAAATTATAACAGTGACAATAGGGGGAAGATAATCTGTGAATGGTTTAATCAAATGAAAGCCAAGTGAAGACAACACCGTGAAGTAAAGTAACGTCAATTCAATAATAGAACGTCATTGGAAAATCGTTATAATGATGAAACGAAATTTCTTTATGTAATTGTTTTTGTTCAACTTGTCAGTGGAAAACTGGTGAGTCTGGAACTGAAAAAAATCTTAATTTTTTAACACACACATCTTGAAATATAAGTCTTTGAAGTTTGTATAGATGATTCTTTAATATAACTGGGTAGGCTGTTCATTTCCTGTGAATATTGAAGAAGAAAGTAAACGTATACTTTGGAAAAGTTGTAAGTTAATATGTAATAGTGCCAGGTGTCACATTACTGTAAACATGCTCAATTTTCATAACTCTTTTTTTTTGTTGAAACTCTTGAAAGACCACTTGTCAAGTTATTGACTCAATTTGTGTTTTTAATTAAACAAGTCACAAGAAACCTGTTTAAAGGCTGCTGTTTTAAAAATAGATCAACTCCACTTGACATGTTCCTATGAATTAGTTATGTACCGCTGTCTAGAATACATGTATTCTCTGTTTTGTTTTCTCAGATAACTAATCAAATTGTTGTGTTATAAATTGCTGCTGTTATAATTATATTAACCTTTTAAGTCAATTTTATAAACCGCAAACATCTATGCCGCAAATTACCGCATACTTTTATAATTAATAGGATGTCTATTTTTTTTTTTTTAAATTGACTGACAGTTACTTTGTGAAATAGTATTACATTTAAAGAACTTTATTTTCCTTTTACTTAAAAAAAAATCAAAGTTGTAACTTATGTTTCTTTTTTTAAAAATAAAATTTGCTGCAGTTACTTTCTGAACTGAGAACCGCTGCAATTCGCTATAATGTTCAGACTTAGAAATGTTGGGTGACTTGACATTATGGATTTCTCTACTGAGGCTAAACAACCTCATATCTTTGTATGTGTGTTTGTCTGTGTGTGTGTGTGAAGAAAAATATTTCATCAGGGCGTGGGCTGCTGTGGGAGAGAGGGTGGTAGGTGGGAGGTGACACTGTGGCTTCAAGACTTCAACCCATTTCGAGCAGTTCCAAATCTAACGTTTTAATAATAGTACTTATAGTCTTAATGGTATCATAATGTATACTCTGTATTGGTAACAAGACAACACTGTAGGCACACTGGTATACAGGCCTGGCACAAACAGTGTGAGTAATAGAGAAAATATTGTAGGTACAATGGTATAACATCCATATACGAGACTATATATATATATATATATAGTCAGAATTGTAACGAGACAATAGTGTAGGCACAATGGTATAACAGCCTGATACAAGACTATATAGTCTGAACTGTAACGGGACAATAATGTAGGCACAGTAGTATAACAGCCTGATACAAGACTATATAGTCTGAACTGTAACGGGACAATAATGTAGGCACAGTAGTATAACAGCCTGATACAAGACTATATAGTCTGAGCTTCAACCAGGCACAATACTCAAAGCACAATGGTATACAAGCCAAAGATACTGGAGTGTACAGAGTTGAGCTAATCTGTCAAACTCCATACACAACCTGCACACAGTTTATTGATTTGAATCATACGTCATCGTACATTTATATTCAGACCTGGAGATTGCCAGTTGTCATATGTCAGACTTGTTCACTTATCTGCAAGACTGCTCCCATTCTCTATTCTTCTTCTTGTTAAATCATTTTATTTTCTGTTCTAAAATATCCAGACATTTAAAGACAGACATTTGAAAATATGTAACATCTTGACCTGGTCATCTGAGTACACGTTACTTCAGATAATTTTTTTTTTTGAGGCAGTTTACGTCCTGACGTTTTTATCAAATAGAGCTGAAACTTCCGTGTTCACTTCATTGCCCCACCTTTTTGGGGCAAGGGGTTGGGGGTGGGGTGTGTGTGTAGGGGTGGTGGTGTCAGCTGTATACAGTCTAAGCAGTGGTCAAGATTTCCATGTAGGAAAGAAGGATACCATCCCTACAGTGTTGTAACAGAGAGGCGGCTACACCATTGGTCACTTTAAGGGTGGACGGAAGGGAGTGGGTGACGTTAGCAACGAATTCTTAGATTGTCTTAAAGAAAGAAAAAGAAAAAAAAATTAGGGGCGCCATTTGGGGTGGGGAGTGGCGATCAACGGAGATACAGTAAAGACAGAACAGGTATTCAACGATCTTGTTTGTCAGAGTGACGGTTTGTTTAAAGAAGTATGTTTACAATTAATTTGCTTATGTGATGGTTAACTTCTGAATCTCCATTACCATATACCAGTTAAATTAAGGTATCAAATTAATTTATGATAAACTAGAAGAATAAATTACTGGATTTTGAAAATTTGACGCAGTGGCGAGTATGTGAAAATCAATGTAAAAAAAATAATCAATAGTATCTCTTTGATAAATCAATAACTTCCTTCTGTATACCAATGTGGTAAGCTGATATCTTCTGTATGTATACCTACGAGATAAGTTGATAACTTCTGTTTGTATACCATTGTGATAAGTTGATAACGTCTTTCAGTGTACCATTGTGATAAGTTGATAACTTCTGTCTGTGCCAACCGACATGAATCATCATTAAATTGACATGAGAAAATATTTTCAACGCTCGGCATATTTTAGCCTGAGTGCAGTTTATTGATTTAAACAATTTAAACTGTACCACATGTTTGGCATCTAAACGAAGAATTAGATTCTAGATAGTTAAAGTCACAGACTGTACCATATGTCATATACTGTACAATATGTCATAAACTGCACTACATGTCATCTACTGTACCATATTTCATAGACTGTACGATATCTCATAAACTTAACTACACATACCATAGACTGTACCATATATCATAGACTGTACCGTATGTCACAGACTGTACCATATGTCATAAACTGCACTACATGTATTAGAATGTACCATGTGTTATAGACTGTACCATATTTCATAAACTTAACCAAACATACCATAGACGTTACCATATGACATAAACTGTACTATATAACATAGATGGCACCATATGGCATATACTGTACCATACGGCATAGACTGTACTATATGTCATAGACTGTACCATATGCAGATACTGTACCATATCGCATAGACTGTAACACATATCACAGACTGCACCATAAGTCATAGACTGTACTATATGCCATAAACTATACGATATGTCATAGACTGTATCATACATCATAGGCTGTACCATATGTCGTAGACTGTACTACATAACACAGACTGTACCATATTTAGACTGTACCATATGACATAGACTGTACCATATGTCATAGATTTTACTACATATCACAGACTGAACCATATGTCATAGACAAGTGATGGTGAACCTTTTTGGTGCCGCGTGCCCCAAATTCAACTAAAAAAACTATTTTTAGCAAAGTACCAACACTCCAATTAAAATTAAAGGAAGTGATATTTTTATTTTAGTCGCGTGCCGACTGATGAGGCTCTGCGTGCCGACTGTGGAACGCGTGCCATAGCTTCGCCACCACTATCATAGACTGTATTATATGTCATAGACTGTACTATATGTTACATATTATAATAGAATTAGAAATCTGGAATGCCGTTGAACTACTTTCACCCCCCTCCCCCAGTCCCCAATTTCGCAGTCAATCAGTGCTATTGTAACTATACCAGGAAATAAATGAGCCACATTACGAAGCCTTCAAACTGACAGTGTAAATATTAGCTCAACAAATTTGATTTACATAAAGTATCCCTAGAACCTAATCTTATAAACTATCAGTACTTCACCCAAGTTCTAAACATTTATTAAAAAATTGTAAGCGGCCCCCAATAAAAAAAAAAACGCCCAGTTCCTGAGAAACAGGGGCAGTGCTCTTGACATTTTTGTGACAGGCTAAAGTGAATTCTCGCCTCGCCCGAGCTGTAATCTTTAAGTTGACAACTAGATGGGAAGTCACACGACAAGACCATGTTCAGTTATCTCCGCTGGCTTCCAAAAAAAAAATACTATTGAGTATGGTGGGGGGGGGGTGAGGTGGAAAGAACCGTTAATCACCGAGTGATCTTGTCTCCCATATTGGACATCTGTCTATCTTATAGCAGTAAGTAAATATTTGACTACAGGGGGGGGGGGGTGTGCCCACTGGGTATTTAAAAGCTGGTTGTTTTATTGAAAGATGTGCCATTATTCACTGCCCGACCATTCCCATGATGCGCCACACAACGACGTCAGTTGTCTCAATTTCACCGTCATTATGTCAATAAACTTGACCGACAAATGACAGTTTGACTAATTTCTCAACTATCTGAATAGAACAGAAATAATAATACAGTAGCTATCTCCTTTCTAGCCTTCCCCATAATATGGATCGAGAGATGGATTCAGAATTAGTTTTGTTCACAACATAGACTGGATATATCCTGCAAAATAATATAGACTAGCTGTGCCCTGCAAAATAATATAGACTAGCTGTATCCTACAGAATAATATAGACTAGCTGTGCTCTGCAAAATAATATAGACTAGCTGTGCCCTGCAAAATAATATAGACTATCTGTGCCCTGCAAAATAATATAGACTAGCCGTACCCTGCAAAATAATATAGACTAGCCGTACCCTGCAAAATAATATAGACTATCTGTGCCCTGCAAAATAATATAGACTAGCCGTACCCTGCAAAATAATATAGACTAGCCGTACCCTGCAAAATAATATAGACTATCTGTGCCCTGCAAAATAATATAGACTAGCCGTACCCTGCAAAATAATATAGACTAGCCGTACCCTGCAAAATAATATAGAATAGCCGTACCCTGCAAAATAATATAGACTAGCTGAGCCCTGCAAAATAATATTGACTAGCTGTGGCCTGCAAAATAATGTAGACTAGCTGTGCCCTGCAAAACATTATAGACTAGTACATAATTTTAACAATTTTTTTATGACGCTATTTGGCCGTCGGGAAACTCTAACCTTAGTAAATAAAAAAAACATGTTTATATTATTAGAACATGTTTATATCAGTAGAACATGTTTATATCAGTAGAACATGTTTATATCAGTAGAACATGTTTATATTATTAGAATATGTTTATATCAGTAGAACGTTTTTATATCGGTAGAACATGTTTATATCAGTAGAACATGTTTATATTATTAGAATATGTTTATATCAGTAGAACGTTTTTATATCGGTAGAACATGTTTATATCGGTAGAACATGTTTATATCAGTAGAACATTAAACTAGAAATATACTACATTATAGATCCAGAATCGGTCAAACTATTTGACCCGACCCGTGCTTCAAACTTGTTCTGTTGTGTTGTTTACTTTAATTTTGTTTAGTCCACATAGCCACATCTGTCTGTTATTAATGCTGCCCTTCTGTCAATTTCTCCAGCCAATCTAGGTCCATGATTCGTAAAATGTGCATACCCTTGTTAAAGACTGATGAGTTTGCTATACACGTTTACGTGCAGTTACGTCGGCATACTGTTGATTGCTATTTTAATTTCATACTATCCATCATGACATCATTGTGACATCATTACGACATCATTATGACATCATTATGACATCATTATGACATCATTACGACATCATTACGACATCATTATGACATCATTATGACATCATTAAGACATGACTGAAACAAATAATTTAGTAAATAAAATAAAACAAGTCAACAATGATTTTTTTTGTTGTTATGCAATTAACCCATTTTATAAAACGGTTGGATTACCTTTTAATTGAAAAAAAAATCTAACAGAAAAACAATTTACCATAACAAAATCCATTGGTTATAAAAAGTTGAAAAATAAAAGCCTCATTGCTAATCAAATTATTTACAGTGAAAAAAAAAAAACATATTTATAAATAATTTTAGTAGGCTACTAAATGAAATAACAGAATAAAAAAATTTACACAGAATGCACTCATCAATTTAAATTGATTTCCCATATAGCAGCCATATTTGCCTATTATTCTATCGTGCATTAATATTTAAATGCTACATTATTAAAAAAGAAAATAACACAAATGGCCGGCATTTCATTTTTTACTTATTGAAAGAGGACTTTTCTAATAGCGATGACTTTCTGTTTAAATTATAGTCTGTGGTAACATTTTAAAACATCAATGCACTTTCTGAATGTATTTATTGAGTTTATTTATGAAGAAAAAAATTATTCATTGTGCAGCAAAAAATCATACAGAAATTCTACATTATATGTTAATACAATAATACAAACAGAATACTCATCAAGTGAATGGAGTGATCTGTTAAAAAAAATTATCTGTAATGAAAATAATTGAACTGAACATTTCATTAAATCAGATTTTTGTATTGCGAAAGAATAACCGGAAAGAAAATGTTCAAATACATTTTTTATTGCATTGAGATTAATTTAACAAGCGCTTTCACAATACCTTTCCTGCTCGCCATCTTGAAATATCCAATCACATTCACATGGTAGGAAATATTGTTTTTTCTTAAAGATTCTTTTGGTTTTTTGGGAGGTTTTCCATGGAGATATATGAAGGTGATAACTCAACGTAGTTATGTCAGTTTACTCAGTCAGAACTAACAGAAGACATGTCACTTAAGGTCAAGGTAATAAGTCAATAGTAGTTGCTGTTATGATGTTAATATTTAGTTGAGTAAAGAAACTTGTTTACGTTTTTGACCCTAAACCAGAGAATTATGTTGTACTGGATCGTCAAAGATTGAACTGTAGAATATAACTATTGGCATATGTACTAGGACAGCATCTCTCATAGCCAAGACAACGAGTACAGCATCTCTCACACCTAAGACAACAAGTAAATCATCTCTCATACCTCACACAACGAGTACAGCATCTCTCATATATAAGACAACAAGTACATCATCTCTCATACCTTATACAACAAGTACATCATCTCTCATACCTCACACAACAAGTACAGCATTTCTCATACCTCACACAACAAGTACAGCATCTCTCATACCTCACACAACAAGTACAGCATCTCTCATACCTCACACACAAGTACAGCATCTCTCATACCTCACACAACAAGTACAGCATCTCCCATACCTCACATAACAAGTACAGCATCTCTCATACCTAAGACAACAAGTACAGCATCTCTCATACCTCACACAACAAGTACAGCATCTCTCATACCTCACACAAGTACAGCATCTCTCACACCTAAGACAACAAGTACAGCATCTCTCATACCTCACACAAGTACAGCATCTCTCATACCTCACACAACAAGTACAGCATCTCTCATACCTAAGACAACAAGTACAGCATCTCCCATACCTCACACAACAAGTACAGCATCTTTCACACCTAAGACAACAAGTTCAGCACCACTCATACCTCACACAAGTACAGCATCTCTCATACCTCACACAACAAGTACAGCATCTCTCACACCTAAGACAACAAGTACAGCATCTCTCATACCTCACACAAGTACAGCATCTCTCATACCTAAGACAACAAGTACAGCATCTCTCATACCTTACACAACAATACAGCATCTCTCATACCTCACACAAGAAGTACAGCATCTCTCACACCTAAGACAACAAGTAAATCATCTCTCATACCTCACACAAGTACAGCATCTCTCATACCTCACACAACAAGTACAGCATCTCTCATACCTAAGACAACAAGTACATCATCTCTCATACCTCACACAACAAGTACAGCATCTCTCATACCTAAGACAACAAGTACAACATCTATCATACCTCACACAACAAGTACAGCATCTCTCATACCTCACATAACAAGTACAGCATCTCTCACACCTAAGACAACAAGTACAGCATCTCTCATACCTCACACAAGTACAGCATCTCTCACACCTAAGACAACGAACTGTTTGTACCACAGACGACCTGTGTGTGAGCTCGTGACATCCTAGTTTACATTACAATATAAATTATTGCAAACTGGATCCTCATCACGGGGGGGGGGGGAGGTTAGAAAATAGAGAGGGGGAGGGGTAAAAGAAATTGATACAGATATATATATTGACGCCTTTTGATATAAACATACATGCCTATTGATATAAACATACATGCCTATTGATATAAACATACATGCCTATTGATATAAACATACATGCCTATTGATGTAACCATAAATGCCTATTGATGTAAACATACATGCCTATTGATATAAACATACATGCCTATTGATGTAACCATAAATGCCTATTGATGTAAACATACATGCCTATTGATATAACCATAAATGCCTATTGATATAACCATAAATGCCTATTGATATAACCATAAATGCCTATTAATATAAATATAACTTATTATAAAATAATGATTTCCGACTAATTGATTGATTAACAAACAATAAATTCTGAAATAACTTCGTGAATTAAATAAATAAATAAATAAAAAAAATGAATGATAGATTGCTAAAAAGAATGTCGGTCCAGCCATAAGAAAATGAAATCCTCTTCAGTGACTTTTGCCTATTTAGTTATATGGAGAGGCTAGATAACCAGTGATATATCACAACGCATGTTTAAAGCTCAAAAATAAACAATATGGCCGTGATAGGAAATGGTGATACAAAACGAGGAATGCGCTCTGTATAATTTATATTATGTGGTGTGGGACAGAGAATATGGCGAGGTAGAGAGTAACAGAATATGGGATGGGGGGGGGCGTGAGAGAAAATACAAAATAAGAAGGGTGAGAGGACAGAATATGGATGGAGACAGAGAGAAAAATAAGGGGGAAAAGGAGGAGAAAGAAATAGACAATAAGAAGTGAAAAGAATGCCAAAAGGGAGGGTCGAGAGAATACAGAAATATTTCAAAACTTCTCTCAACGGTAGTTTGAGAGTATATTAGAATGACTCATCAATATGCTTGAAATTTAACAAACTTGAAGTAAAGATTCCCCTTTCCTTGAGTAATTGAAAGCAATGAATAGTTAGGGGAGAGAAAGGAAGGTGGGTGAACTAAACAGGTAATAGAAGTGTTGTTAAAAGGACTTGATGTAAGCATTTCGTGTTGTGTACGACAGTGAAGATTTATATCTCCAATCTCATTGAATGACTCATTAACTTTCTTGTGGTATACATTTTATTTATTACTTGGATTGGTCGTAATCTATAATACAAATTTTACATCATATGTTCCGGTTGCCGTCTGTCATCGCTACTTCCGTCTGTCATCGCGACTTCCGTCTGTCATCGCGACTTCCGTCTGTCATCCAACATGGCGGCACAAACAATTCGAAGATGGCAGAAACATTTACCGTTTTCTTCTTAACATGCATAATCCGGCTACCAACTGGCCAGCCGAGTAAGAATAGTCTCCTACATGGCTGCCAGAATTGACATTGGACCAGCCATATGTTTAGTGCCGAGGTGACAAAACACCGTACGGCAGGTAAGATCGTGAATGCCAAATGGCAATCACAATGTTATACTGTTTTCGACCGCCTCAATCATTATCAAAGGGCAAGAAGCGATCTTAGGAGAAGTAACTCTAAATCATGTCAAAATATTTTGTGATACTCTCCGAAACAAATTTTAAACCGAGAGTAGTTCTAAAGGCATATGTATATCTCACAGTAACGTAATAAATCTATGGTGTTCAATTTGTTATTAAATGAGAAGCGATCATAAAAGAAATATTTACAGAAATCGTTCAAATAATATTCTGTGTTATATTCCACAATCTCAATTTTAAACCAAAATTATGGATACCTAAATATAATGTAATATTTATATTGTTTAAATTGTTATTATTTCTAAAATAGGTCTATTTCTAATGTACAATTATTTCCCTTTTACTAACCTAAAATACGTCACTTTTTTTTTCATTTTTTGACTATTACGTCACATGAATGAATTGAATAAGGGTTGAGTTTGAGTAGCGCCGTACACAACGTTTACAATGCAAACTAACCCATTTATGATGGGGGCTTCACACAGAGGGTGTATGGAGGGGGCCCAGTTTGAGGAGGGCCCCCAAAATATTTTTTAAACTAAATATTAAGTACATTATCTCATGTCAAAATGTAGTGGCTCCCGAAGATGCCTAAAATCCCTTGGTTCGGCATTGGCTTCACAGAACTATAATGTTGAAAACTTTGATATGTCTTTCTTTTTTAAGAGGCCTAATGTTTTCTGCGTCTGCGGCCTCAACTGCATTGATGGAATACTATGTTTTAAATTGAAGGTCAGCTAAAAGCTACACAACTATTCTTTCTTCTGAATAACTGTTTGGAAAGGAGTCCATTAAAATATTATGAAGGAATATGATTTTAAGAGTTGTTGTTTATGTTTACCCATAGTGAGGATTATTTTCTTTGGGAGGAACTATTTAACATATGAACTTTATTTGATGTATTATTAGGTGTCCCTGTTCTCAAATGTATTTTGGCTACAAATAATCTGTTCATGTCCTTGGGGCCACTGCAAGTATATAGACTGATGGTTAACGCGCTAAAATATATATCACCATTTTCAACTCCAACTGTGTGCCTACTCGCCGGTCCGGGTACCGGGCCTTTGATAACTAGTTTATTTAAAATTTTAACTACAGACAGCACCTTTTTTTTATTGGTAGAAAAGGAGATAAAGAATACGGAATAGAGATGGTGGAGGAAGAATAGATCTAGTGCGAATACTTTTTGAATTTCTATTGTTAGCCAATGCAAACTTTAATATGCAGATTCTCGCCACGCTAGCGTAGATTGGGTAACATAATACCAATAAATATAATAAATGTACTGATACGCGGAATAAACTCGCGAATTTAATGGTCCCTGCAAAAAGACGAAAAACAAAGAACTAATTTAGAGGTCCATGAGGGCCAAAAGGTGGTCAACCCTGTTATATAAACTTTGACCGAATTTAAGTCCAATCTCTGGCATCCATTCTGTCCATGTCAAGTCCAAAAACTTTTCTTCAGTCAAAGTCACGTTTAAGGAAGACATCAGGTGAGGGTTAAGTTGTTGATTTGTGTTTCTTACAAGGCCACTTTCCAGTCCCTCCACCCCCTCCCCCATACTTTTCTTCTTTGTTACTTGTGAGTGGATTTTTTTTTGTTGTTTTACCGTTCAATTCTAAAAGAAAGCAAAAACAATGTGAAGAAATCGATCGACAGTTCCTATACTGGATTCTCTCACACAACTTTCGAATCAAACAAAGTCCGACCAAACTCTAAACATGTAATTTATAGGTCAGTGAATGTCCGTTGAACAAGGGCCTTTTAACCACGCTGCCTGGGTAGCAGACGGCGCCACGGTATTCTGGGTTTAACGGTCGTTAGTTCTTAATGATGGCTCCACTCCAGTTTCACACACACTTGGGTCAGTCACGTGCCAGCTGGGAAAAGAGGACTTAACAATGTGTGAGCAGGGAAGATAAAAAGAAGAATGTTCCAGGCAACTATACATATATATATATATATATATATATATATATATATATATATATATATATATGTATATATATATATATATATATGCAGTTATTTTTTAAATAACTCAACTGTTGACAGAATTAAGTTTTTTTCTTTTGAAGTGTTAACTAGGTCAAGTCATTCATTCATTTGTCTCTTAACATGCTTTTTGTCGTTGTGAGTACTTCAGGGACAATGTCGTGAGAAGGTCTCTACATTACACACTCTCTGTCACGTGATTTAGAGTAAAAATCGCTGCATTAAGATCTGCTCATTTCTTAATGTTCGAAATCCAGCTCCTTCTGGGGGGGGGGCTCTCTTCCGCGCCCCATAAAGGGTCCTTGCATCATATCATTGTTCAGGGTACAGTGGGGGCGTGAGACGTGCAGAGAGTGATTCATTTGGCACCCACGCTTTATTCTCCGAGTGATGAAAAAAAATGTGTTTTTTTTACTTTTTTTTTTTCAAATCTTTTATTTTTTTAAATTTAATTTTATGTTCTACATTTTTAGTGGTTCGTCTCTACACGGGCCTACCTGTATAGTATAACGTCGGCTGCCGATTGGTTGATAAGGGAATAGATTTCGTTGCCCCTCTAGCCTCCCTCCCCTCCGCCCGTTTCTCAAAACATTAGCATATAAAATACTTGTTTGTGGAAGATCCTAGGTTAAAAATAGAACTCGAAACGCGGTCACTGTTTTTCATTGTGGGGCTCTGTCTGGGGTTCATTTACATGAAAGGCTAAATCGGTGCACAAAATTAGATGCGCCTAATAATTGAATATTGTATTGTCATCGGAATCAAGCAAGGTTTCAAGGAAATCGAGTGATAGGAACAGAGTTAAAGACTGATTACAAAATTCAGTCCGGGCATACACACAAACCGACGTAGCGTCTTGAGAAATAGTTTGTAAAAAAAGCCAACATGTTCACATGATTGCATTCGAAGTTATTTATTGAATTCCCTACAAAAAAAAATTCACCGGTATAACGGATGGACATCTTATGACAACCTTTACATCAACAAGTGTATGACTTACAGATAGGCAATGCCATTTATGTCATTAATGATAGAACTGACAGGTGGGATACATACTGGACCAGACAGATGGAGAGCAATGCTTCATATGCACTCATTGATTTCACTTTCATTCCACCCACCTGATGCCTGCTGTCAGGAATTATAAACCCCACTACAACAGCAACTAAATGTTCATCTTGCACTGAGTTCAGTCTGACCTTTTATATTTATGTTGATTGCACACATCAACACAGCCCGGTACGTACTTTATTATTGTCCACAACAATTTAACGATGGCTATAAATATTCCTCGTTATTGAAGTATACAGTAGATTAAAACAAACTATAAATATGAAAAAAATAAATGAATGGCTTTGTATTTTATGCGTCACTACCAGGCTTGCGAGCCGCCATATTTTTTCCGGCTCCGGCTCCGGTTCCAGCTCCTACAAATTTGACGGCTCCGGCTCGGCTCCGGCTCCCTATTAAGATAGTATCACACGAGACAAAATTTTTTGTCATTGCGCCACGCAAACATGCCGCTGATAAAAAGTTATGCAAATTTTGCCGCGTTCACCCCCATAGTCAGGAACTTGAAAAATATACGCATTGTCGGTTTTACTAAAAACAAACCATTTCAGTGCATCCAGAATCATATCATTATTTTCGCCCTAGGCTTCACTAGTCGCGTCCGCATTGCTGAAATTTAGCTGTCACTTCGACGGTATGATTGTGTGCAGGAGAGCCCGGCTGTGACTATATACTGTCACTTAAACGGTATGATTGTGTGGTAGAGTGCCCGGCTGTGACTATATACTGTCACTTAAACGGTATGATTGTGTGGTAGAGTGCCCGGCTGTGACTATATACTGTCACTTAGACGGTATGGTCAGAGCTATATTGGGACTCTGTAATTTTTACAGACATTTTTTTCCCAATTTTTCTCAAAGGCTAGAGCCACTAATAACATTGACAAAAAAGACATACCCAAACAAACTACAGTGGAATGATCAATGTCAAACAGCCCTAGAAGAAATCAAGAAAATATTTAAACAAGGAAGAGTACTGATTCACTTCAACATCAACAAACCAATAGTACTGGCCACAGATGCATCCAGGAAAGGACTCGGTGCATCTTTACAACATATAATAGATGGTCAGTACAGACCTGTTAAGTTTATAAGTAGGAAACGTTAAGCCTCTGAAAGAAATTACTCTGTGATAGAGTTAGAAGCCTTAGCCACAGTATGGAGTGTTACTATATTCCAAAAAAAATACCTACTTGGAAACCAGTTCACCATTTTAGTTGACCATAAACCATTGACATCAGATGTAAATATCAAGAATGCCAGAATAATGAGATGGAATTTGTTAATGTCTGATTACAAATTCACAATTAAATATATAAAGGGAGTTAATAATCACATTCCAGACTTACTTTCAAGAATGCTAATTGGAAACATTGATAGTTCAAATTGAAACCTTAAAATGACAGTCATTTTAAGTGATAATATGATTTTTTTCGTTAATATACAACATGGGTCATGATGACATAGACAATAATGAGATGTCATATGATGTCAGAAGCTTTTAACAAATCTTTGGCAGTGATGAAGATAAATAAATTTTGTGATGAGGCTAACAATGTTGATGAGCTATTTGTAACTATTATTTTTTGTTGAATAATAATATGATATTAAAATATTATCATTGTCATTGATAAATATTTGCATGATGTGCAAGTATTTCTAATTGAAATACACTGGAAAATTTTTTGTGTAATTGTTTAAATACATGGTGGATTTGTTTATAAAGATTTGGTATCTAACAAATATTATATTTTCTAGAATGAATTACTATTATAATAATATATTGTAAAGCATACAAACATTTTATTTAAGAAATTTTATGAACATATTAAATAAGAGTATAAGTACTAAAGTGAACTATGTAATTTTTTTTTTGGATATGGAATTTTGGAAAAGGTACTTAGCTAGATAAAGATTTTCTAGCACACTGAATGTATTGAATACATACTTGCTGACAATGTTTCTATTGCTCACAAGAAGATAGAATTATCTTAAAGTAAACTAAGGACTTAGTAATTATTTTTCCTGATTACTGTATAATGTAACATATGTTGCATTGATTAGTTTTAACATTAATTAATTAAGCAAAAACATGTTATTTTTTTTTCTGGTATGTATAATGGTAAAAATTTCATTTATGAATGAAATTTTAATGGGATTGTGGGGGGTGTCATGACTCTATTATATTCTTGGTAGCACTGTAACGTACCTAATGAATGTGTGATAAAACGGAAGTTAAGAAATAAAGAAGGAGAAGACATAGACGGTTATTTTGTTATTATTAGTTCGTCTTCCGAAGAGATACGACACTTACATCGTCATTACACTCAGTGGCGCACCAGAGGGGGGGCGTTGGGGACATTCTTTGTATCTGGAACTCAAATTAAAATACACGCCTCGTGTGGTGCCAGAGCCGTGGCGAGCCATTGTGGTGCCCTGTGCCAGTTACATTTTGGCGCCCTTCTCAAATTAGAGATGTGCAAAGACACGCACTTTCGGTGCCCCCTTCCTAGTTCGGCGCCCTGTGGGGCCCTCGACCCGCAGTATTCTTCCTACATTATTGGAGACATTCAGTGAGACACATTCTCATTTAGTGAGACACATTCTCATTTAGTGGGACTCATTCTCATTCAGTGAGACACATTCTCATTCAGTGAGACACATTCTCATTCAGTGAGACACATTCTCATTTAGTGAGAAAGGTAGAATTTTCGACAAAATTAAACCTGACAACACACAACTTTAATAAAGTTAGAGTTCATCATTTAACATCTTGTAGAATTACTTTTAAGTTTGGTCTTAGATATCTATTGGTTTGGTTTAAAATGTCAAATTAAATGCGGAAGTACAGCGCCGGTGTGCAAAATAGTCAGGTCTATTTTAAGTGTTAAGGTGTGCAATAAAATAATAAAGAGTTTAATTCTTAAAACTAAAAAGTATTGAATAATAGAATATTGAATATATATATATATATATATATATATATATATATATATAGAGAGAGAGAGAGAGAGAGATCTTGCATTCATTACCTACTAAAACAATTCTTACTAAAAATACAATCCGTTTACCATGGGCCTCACTTGTATAGAGTTCAAATAAAACGAAATTGTTTACCCCCCCCCGGGCCACCCCAACCCATCTCAGTGGCTGCCCGCCCCAGTCTGCCAGTGAATTACTTGATCCACACCACAGATAAAAAAAAAGTAAATTACACAGTCAGGTCCCCTGCCTCTACCATCGGCAGACAATCTTAAATTTTGATTACGTTCAACTCGAGTGATTAGCCAACTCAATTAACGGTGATGTATATCTCATTAATTAGAAACGTGGGATTCACCTGAACTTGGTTGCGTGTGTGTGGGGTTGGTGCTGTTATAGAACATGTATATATCTTACGCAACATGTATGTCTGTGTGTGTAGTTGTTATAGAACATGTCTCTATCTTACGTAGCATGTATGTCTGTGTGTGTAGTTGTTATAGAACATGCCTTTATCTTACGTAACATGTATGTCTGTGTGTGTAGTTGTTATAGAACATGCCTTTATCTTACGTAACATGTATGTCTGTGTGTGTAGTTGTTATAGAACATGCCTTTATCTTACGTAGCATGTATGTCTGTGTGTGTAATTGTTATAGAACATGTATATATCTTACATAACATAGATGTTTTTGTCTGTAGTTGTTGTTGAAACATGTATATGCATCTAATAAAACATGTATGTGTGTGTGCGTGTAAGTGTGTGTGTGTATGTGTGTGTGTGTCATGTCTGTGTGTAGTTTGTGTTTCAGTATCAGATATTTACATTTAATCAGAAAAAAAACTATTTATAAATTTGACATATTTTGTATACTTCTGTTTACTATGTTACATTCAATCTTTATAAAACAGAGTACAATATGATACCGCTGAATACTGACCAGAATACTAGAAAAAAGAGATAAAGATAGATAGATAGATGGATAGATAGATAGATAGATATATTACTTACATAAATTACATAGAAAGTGGGTGAGAGAGAGATAGAGAAAATTAGATGATATGTTACTAATACATGTATATCGAGTCTTTCTTATGGTTTTTTCGGGGCCCTTCTATACAAGGGCCCCAGACGAGAATGTTGTAAAAGGTGGGAATCTGGGCCCCATAATAAACGGCCCTTTGACCTTTCAAAAAAATAAACAACCAGTTATCATGAGTACATTATAAAAGAAGCAAACCGAGATTAGTTGAGCATGTAACACTTTGTTATGACTTTGGAGTTTTTTAAAAGGAAGATTCCATCAATTATATAATGTTATAAATACAGCCACCCACTTCTTTACAAAGATCTGCTGTTTACTTTTTTCTGGGAATCTTCCAAAATTTCCATTATCCGGATAACATTGCACTTTTGATTAATTTATAATTGATCTTAAAATATCCACTATGAATTTTTTTTTATTAATTCTTTGAAACTGTTTTTGTTCCTGAAGGACAGCATAAATAATAAATGGGTGTGGTTATTTATGGAAATAGTCCACTAGATCCGCAGCTCTCAATCCTTTTTTCGTGATTGTACCCCAAAGTGTGCGAAAGTATGTTCGCCGGCACCCCTCACACGCATGTTCTTCAAAGTCTTGGGTTGTTTGAAACGAAAATTATATGTCATCTCTATGTTCCCCTGCATAACTTCCCCCCCCCCCCTCGTATCCCCTTGGGCACGCGTGCCTCCCGTTGGGAGCCGCGGCGCTAGATGGAATAACTGCTAAGAAAACTGTTAGCGACAGTGTTGAATGGTTCTGACTAGGGAGCGACCGATAACACTGGTAAACAGTGAATTCATTGCCAGTGATATTTGAAACATTTTATACAAAGTCAACTATGCTGATTTAGAATATGTAAGTACTTTTGCTAGATTGGCTCTATTTTTCGAGATAATTAAAATTAATGAAATAATGTATGCACCGTGTTTGAAAATTGTCAAGAATTGCATGAAGTAAAATAGTAGTGAAACTGTTAATGGTCATGCAGAAATTTGTTCAAAAATATGTGTAATAGTGTTATAGAGGAAAACATTTTCATTTGAAAAACTAATTATGTCTAATTAATTAATTAATTAATATGTTTATTGTCTATGGTAATGCATTAGCAAATCGCTCGACTTCCTTTTGTGTGTGTCGTTGGGTCAATTGCGCTGGAGGCTCCAACAGCCATCATATGTATGTCCCATCTTCCTTGATATCTCACCTCCATCACCCTCATATCCTGATGAAACCTCTCACATTGTTCCTCACTGAAGTCCCCAAGGTTACCTGAAAATTTGTCTAAATGACAGTGCAGGTAATGTACCTTGATGTTCATATTTGTTCCAATGTTTCTGAAGTTAGCGAGCATATCTTGCACCAGTTCTTCGTAATTCTCTGATCTGTTATTACCTAAAAAGTTCCTGACAACTGAAACAAAACTGTTCCATGAAGAAGCTTCAAGGTGATCCATGAAATTAGTAAAATTTCGATCGTTGATGAGTTTCCGAATCTGAGGACCGTAAAAAATTCCAGCTTTCAGCTTCTCCAGGCTCAATTCGGGAAATGATCTTCAAATATACTTGAACCAATTGCCATATTTGTCCAAAGCCTTAGCAAATTGTTTCATTAAACATAATTTGATATGAAGCGGTCCGAGAATTATCTTATTTTTGTCAACCAGTGCCTTGTTGATGATATTTTCTTTACCTACAGTCATTGTTTCCCTTGCAGGCCATGTCACTCTTGTCCAATGATCTTGCCTTGCCCTGCTATCCCAAAAGCACATGCAGCATGAGTATTTTGTGTATCCTGACTGCTGCCCAAGCAAGAAGTTTACCATTTTTAGATCAACACAAATTGACCACTGATGCTCATAATAACGGACTTTCTGCTATAGCATTTTGATATTACTCTTCTTTAAATTTTGTTGAGTGGGCAATGGGAAGAGATGCATAATGGTTACCATTGTGTAACAGAACACATTTCAAGCTTGTAGTCCCATTTGGAGCAGAAGTCCAGGGATGTCATTACAGTAAACAAGATCTTCCTCTTGGCTGAATTATGGAAGAAAAACTCTTCTCTTTTCCGATAAAATGTTATTTTAACTTCTGGTTTGAGAAAATTTCTTTCATTGAGCCTGGACGCTTTAAAGCTCAGATGCTTGCTTGGACAGATTTCGGTCTCTTATTAGGTCATTGAGTTCTTCTTGGCTGAATGGTTGAGGTGTTGAAGAACTTCCTTCATAATCGCTTCCACTATTTTCACCTGCCAAAAACTCCAGATCTTGCCCCCCGTCGGAGTCTGATGGTGAAAACTCTAATAATCCAGTAAACACTGGTATAGGAACTTCACTGCTATGTGGAATTGGTCTCCTTGCAGATTCAAGATCAGGATAATCCCACTTAGATTTCTTGTGGCGATTGAAGCCTTTAACATTCACAATACAAAAATAACAATCACCAAAATGGTCTTTCGGCTCTCGCCATACCATTGGTACACCGAAACTTTTCTTCTCACCATTTGTCCACTGCCGTAGGATCTTCACACAGTTTTTGAAGACCTTATGGGGAGCCCAAGACTTGTCTTGGTCTCCCAGCTTCACACCGAAATAAGCCAAATATGCCTGCTGCACAAAGTCGGTTATATTTCTTCTTTGCTTTTCAATCATGTATTCTCCACAGATGTAACAGAATACATTCGGATTATTTTTGCAGCATCTTCGTGATGAACTCATGATGTCTTTAGAAAGCAGCATAAAAGAGAAAAAACTAAACCAAGTTATAACTTAAACAAAAGACACCAAACTTATTGCATTTGTTTTACACAAAGGGTATAATCATATTTTGAAGGATGTCCAATATCTCAGAAACTAGAGCCAATTTAGCAAAAGCAGTGGCAGTTTTGAAATCAGCACCCATGAATTGTTATAAATTCATTCAAACATTCTTGGCAATTCGCAAAAAAATGTTTTTTGTTGAGCTGTGTAATCGGATCGGTATCGGTATCGGACCGATATTGACACTATCGGTTAATATCGGATCGGCCGATTTTTGTAGGGAGCGACCGATAGTCGAACCGATATTGGCACTATGGGTTAACTATCGGACCGGCCGTTTTTTGGCTGCCGATACATTGTTTTTTTTTTCACAACAGAGTTGCAGAAAAAAAATCCGTAAATAACCCAATTCTATAACCAAATCAGACAAGATTTTTAAAAAAAGGAAAAAAAAAACCCGTACACAGAAATTGTCACGTCCACAAAAATTGCATCAGCGATATGACCTTGAAACAATGGGATTAGCATTTCTTAATTCTAATGTATGACCTTGAATGATACAAATATCGGTATCGGACTATCGGTAAAAAGGCACATCGTTCGCTCCCTAGTTCTGACATGAATAAAGACTATCGAATTGAAGAACAGTATACGCCTTTCGTCTGACATCTTATCCTACTACAAGTCTGCCTTACTGTATGCTTATAGCGTAAATACTAGCGTCTATCTTGTCTGCCTCATCTCATGATTATATTTGTATATGTTTTGTCTGTCTAGTGTGAAATATTTTGTGTAATAATATGACTGTTTACTGGTTGAATCATGTCTATCGTTTGTCTGTCGGTTGTCTTACAGTTTGTCTGACAACATTTCTAAATCTTGTCTACCTTTTGGCTGTAGTCAGGATCATGATTGTTTTCTGACTGAATATTGTCTGTCTATTGTCTGAAATCTCCAGCTTAATTCACCTGTACTGAGTTACACCAAACATACTCTACTCCAGCTTTAGTTCACTAATTAACTTTTTTTTGTCCTCCACTCATCGGGGAGCCTGCTACAGACAAATGTCCCTGGCAGTGCCAGAAGTCTCCACAGAGTGGATCTAATAAACAGACTTAATAAGACCTGGGTCCTGGAGTGAGTCAACAACACATGCAGACACTGGTGCAATCAGCTCACAGCTGGGACTCACCCAGCATGCACAGAAGTAGCACAAACATCTATTTTTGGTAATCTGTTGTCAAGCTTTTTTGATACACTTGGTGTAACTTAGATACACGGAACAGTAGGAAAATCGATTTGAAATACGACCATGTAATACAACACTTTATTACTTCCATATTGCACATTATTCGTCACCAGTGAATTGTCTTACTTCCAGTGTCGAGACATGAGTGTTGCCGATCACAACTCTCAGAGAAAAATGAATTAATGTTTTTTATGCAATATACATAGGTACAAAGAAACATAAATTTATATAATTGTATAAATAACTAGGCTTACAACTTATACGATATATACATATATAAATCTCTCTATATATATATATATAAACCTGTATTTATTTTATTATGAATGATTATGCTAACTATATTCAATAACAGAGTACCATAAATTAGTATATCATCTATAAACCTGAAAAGATCGGCAACACAAAAGCCTTATCCCAACCTAAACTATTGAGCCCGATGCAGCAAATAGGCGGGTCAGTGAAGGACGACGGTCCACCCCCGGGCGGCGCTTTCTCTGTTACAGCCTAAAGGTATTCTCTAGAGTCTATACTTGGCAAATTTTGCATAAGACTAAGGCGGACTTATTTGTACGCCCCTGGCGCCACTAACGCTATTTAAGCCTCAGGTCACGTGGTTTTATGAATTTACTCTAACCAGTGTCTTACTTCAACTACAGTGTTAGCTATAGTGTAACTATGGACTTTATTATTGCAGTATGGTCATACACAGGTCGCATAACCGACTTTATGAAAAACTATAGGCCTAGTTCTCAGAATTAAATAATAGAAATAGCCTGAATATTTTTCCTGGAATTGGCTGGGAAATGGCTGGTTTATTTATTTCTTATCGAAGAAAATTTTTTACATTAAAATTGATACTTTACTTCACTATTTTACTAAAAAAAAATACCACAAGGTTTGACTGACAAGGTAGACTGTTTACTCATCATTATACCATGCCACCTACACCAAGCTGATCTCATCATAATGTAAGTAGTGTGATTGGTCTAACGAAGCTAATAAGTTGCACACGCCAATTGAGGTTTGTTTTTGTTTTTGGATGATATACTTCATGGGGTGCACAACCTTTTCACCACTGATGGCAGCCTCGACTTTCTGCCACGGTCACATATTTCACATTTTCACCCTGTTAGATCACATGAATCTCAGAAATTCTGTTTTACACATTTTATTTTCACGTCTGCAATTGACTGTCTCCATGACCTTGATCTTGATCTCCAAACCATTGTTATAGAGTCACATGCTGTACAGAGGTGCATGTTGTACAGAGGTACATGTTGTACAGAGGTACATGTTGTAGAGAGGTGCATGTTGTACAGAGGTGCATATTGTAGAGAGGTACCTGTTGTACAGAGGTACATGCTGTACAGAGGTACAAACTGTACAGAGGTACAGGTTGTACAGAGGTGCATGTTGTACAGAGGTACATGTTGTTCAGAGGTTCATGTTGTACAGAGGTACATATTGTAGAGAGATACATGTTGTACAAAGGTACATGTTGTACAGAGGTACATGTTGTACAGAGGCACTAAATGCAGAACGTACGTGGCACAGTATTCTATAAATTTTGTCTACTACAGTAATAAAATGTGCTGCCTGTTTGTGATGATGGATTGGAGTCTTATAGTTTATGACACAATTATTTAGATCGGGATTTTTTTTTATCTATGTAAAATTGTAAAATAAAACAAACAAACAAAAAAAAAAAACAACTGTTCGATTTTCATTTTATTTAAACTGACATCCATAGATACTATATATAGTAACAACAATTGACGTGACTTGTGGATTACGAAAATCGCTATAATAAAAAAAAACATATCATGTAATACATGCGAAATGGCTGAAACTACAAAATATCATACATCTTGACCCAGAATTGAGTTAAATATCCCCCCCCCCCCCAACAGTGTGAAGTATTACTTTTTTTTAAATGAGTGATCTTTCATGAGTTATAAGTAAATTTTTTAGAATTTATCAACAATAAATCTTGACCGTTTTCATATTTTCGGTTGAAACATGAAATGTAAAACTCTTTTATTTTAAACCTCATGTAAAACACACAGCGTCCATTTAAAATGAATTATTTTCAAATGTTGTTGGAAGCTCTATTAATGAGACTAATATTCAATGTTCCTTGTGAACATTTTAGAATGAAACATTCATGTAAAATAGTCTAGAGGTATAAAATAAATGTTTCCGAATGCCATTACCAAAACCAGAACAGAGGACAATAAAAGATAAGTACCAGACAAAGAACAACAGGGCTCAAAATAATAACGAGCTCAAAGAGGACTTTGTGTTAAAGAAGTCACTTGATACCTGAATGTATCAAATTACGACTGGAGTAACAATATACTTTCATCCTTACAGCATTACAGTTTCCATGAAACATGGTGTTTTTTTTTTTGGAATGTTTCTCAAAGTGTGCTACAAAACAACAAAGAAAAATTGACAATAACATTGATATCATCATATACGTAAACATTTGGAGAAGAATTTCTATATAAAAATTCTGTTACTTAAAGAATCATTTCTTCACCATCGCCTGCAATGAACACAATACCAGTGATTGATACCAGTGTTTGATACAAGTGTTAGATACAGGAATTTGATACCTGTGTTTGGTACAAGTGTTTGATACAAGGGTTTGATACAAGTGTTTGATACAAAGGTTTGATACCTGTGTTTGATACAAGTGTTTGATACCTGTGTTTGATATAAGTGTTTGATACCAGTGTTTGGTAAAGTGTTTGATACAAGGGTTTGATACAAGTGTTTGATACAAGTGTTTGATACTGTTACGTTGTTATTTTCAAATATGTAACGTTATTATATTTTATACTTTACAAGGCGTAGGATCGCCAAATATGTTACGTTAATTTTTCTAATACATATATATCAACAGCAACACTGGTATTTAAACTCAAAGATCCAAACTTTAATTGCTTCTAAACATAGGTGAATATATATGTATATACAACATAAGTCCTTTGTCTAATGATGTCTACTTAAACAAATGTCACTACAAGTTTACAACTAACTCTTAGAATCTTAGAACTATCTACACTACTTTACGTCTAACTCATGTGACTGTCAGCACCTTACTCAGAGCACCTTACTAACTCAACTACTGCTATTCACGTATTTATAAGGTCGGGGCGAATACGTTGGTGCAACGTTTGGGGGGGGGGGGGGGGAAACTACGATGTCTGTCACCGAAACGTTTGGGGGGGGGGAGAACGTCAGTGAAACGATTGGGGGGGAAGGCGACGTCGATGAAACGAATCTACACAAACATAGCGGCTGGAACCTTGACCCTGTGGTGAACTGGGGTTGGTGGAGGAGAAGGGCAATTCTACACGTCACAGATACAAAGGTTTGATACAAGTGTTTGATACAAGTGTTTGATACAAGTATGACATAAGTGCGAGGAAAGTTAACATTTTTTTAAATTTGAGGCCAAGTAATAGATGCATTTCATTATACAAATTTGAACTATATGATTCTGAAGGCCTATATAGTATTCAGTAACTGTTTGAACTATATGAACTCTGAAGGCCTGTATATTATTAAGTAACTGTTTGAACTATATGAACTTTGAAGGCCTGTATAGTATTCAGTAAATGTTTGAACTATATGAACTCTGAAGGCCTGTATATTATTAAGTAACTGTTTGAACTATATGAACTTTGAAGGCCTGTATAGTATTAAGTAACTGTTTGAACTATATGAACTTTGAAGGCCTGTATAGTATTCAGTAAATGTTTGAACTATATGAACTTTGAAGGCCTGTATAGTATTCAGTAACTGTTTGAACTATGTCAACTCTGAAGGCCTGTATAGTATTCAGTAACTGTCTGAACTATGTCAACTCTGAAGGCCTGTATAGTATTCAGTAACTGTGTCAAGGTACACAATTCGTTTGAGAACCCCTGCTTCTGTTCACCTCTAATAGGATCAAGAAAAACAGAACAGTCCATCTGAACTAGTTTCACACTTAAGTCTTTGAAAGACTTAAGTTGGTTCAGAAGAAATATTGATTTTAGTAAAACCAAAACGACTAAACCAATCTGTGTTTGATTTTTTTTGTTTTGTCTCACACAAGGGAGAGAATGAAACATTACTTGTATTGTTTTTCTTTTTAAAGAATCTAAAACAACGTGTTCATATTGTTATTCTATTGACCAATCGTTGCAGGTTCTGGTGGATTAAATTATAAAGTCTGCAGTGAATTATAACGAGTTTCGGATAAAGTCTGACAGCCTTTCTGTCTGTAGAATATATAATCCTTATATGTGTCTTTGCCTATACAGGAGTTTTCCGATTTTTTTGATTTACACATAAGAAAGGTACTAGCAACAATTTCTAATTAACAGGTTTCGCAATTTCTACTAAATTAGAGATGTTTGCTCCTGAATTAAAAAAAGTCATATTTCACTGATTATAAACATGTCAAACGACATTTAAAATGCCAATTATAAGAACAGTGTACACTTGAGTTTATTCTTACTACGTCACAGAATATGTAAAGTAAGAAAAATTTACTCATTAAAATAATCTACTAACCAACTTGTCAGTTAAGAGATGTAAGCTGCCAGGTGGACAGGTGTGACAGCTGTCAAATATTGACACTGATCTGATGGACAGGTGTCGCAGCTGTCATATATTGACACACTGATCTGATGGACAGGTGTGGCAGCTGTCATACATTGACACACTGATCAGATGGACAGGTGTGGCAGCTGTCATATATTGACACACTGATCAGATGGACAGGTGTGGCTGCTGTCATATATTGACAAACTGTCAGACGGTCTGGGACACACAAACAGTCATACGGCTGGAACAAACAGTCAGACGGGCTGGGACACACAAACAGTCAGACGGGCTGGAATACACAAACAGTCAGACGGGTTGGAACAAACAGTCAGACGGTCTGGGACACACAAACAGTAAGATGGCAGCTGTCATATATTGACACACTGATCTAATGGATAGAGTGTGGCAGCTGTCAAACATGGAACATAAACAGTCAGACGGTCTGGAACACACACACAGTCAGACGGTCTGGACCAGTCATACGGGTTGGAACACACCAACAGTCAGAGTGGGCTGGAACACAGTCATACGGTCTGGAACAAACAGTCATACGGACTGGAACACACAAACAGACTGATGGGCTGTACCTAGCCAATGCCTGCCATAGATCAATTTAAATTTTGAAATTTCTTTCCAACACATACAAAAGAAAACAACTTATGAATAAAGAAAGAGCTTTGAAATTGTTTTGTTTTTTTTTACCTTATTTTATCTTTAAATAATCACAGTACGTTTCTATCCCACAGTATTTCCCTACGGCCACTCCATTGAAATAAGTTCTCCCACGACTAACTTGTATTCTATCTTTATCAAGACTTGTGTAGAATGTTTCAATTGGGACTTTACGGTAACTGACATGCTTCTGGCGTAAAACTAGTTTTTATTAAACCCTTAGGGAAATTTTATCTAAAAAAATTGATAAACTGGTTGACAGATAAAAAAAAAATAACAATGCCAGCTTATTAATTGTGAATGGTAGTCGTCTAGGAGGGATGGGTTCATCTATAAAAATATATCATACCTATAGAAATATACCATACCTATGGAAATATACCATACCTATACAAGTATACCATACCTATACAAGTATACCATACCTATAGAAATATACCATACCTATAGAAATATAACATGTCTATAGAAATATACCATACCTATACAAATATACCATACCTATGGAAATGTACCATACCTATAAAAATATACCATACCTATAGAAGTATACCATTCCTATAGAAATATACCATACGTAAAGAAATATACCATTCCTATGGAAATATACAATACCTGTGGAAATATACCATACCTATGTAAATATAACTTGTCTGTAGAAATATACCATACCTATAGAAATATAACATGTCTATAGAAATGTACCATACCTATGGAAATATACCATACCTATAGAAATATACCATATCTATAGAAATATACCATACCTATGGAAATATAACATGTCTATAGAAATATAACATACCATTAGAAATATAACATGTCTATAGAAATGTACCATACCTATGGAAATATACCATACCTATAGAAATATACCATATCTATAGAAATATACCATACCTATGGAAATATAACATGTCTATAGAAATATAACATACCTATAGAAATATAACATGTCTATAGAAATATACCATACCTATAGAAATATACCATACCTATAGAAATATACCATACCTATAGATATTATATTTTTTTGTAAAATGACTAACTGTACAAATAAGTGTAATAGCTGTTGGTTATTTTTACTCAGTTTTCTTCTAAATTTGTTCTGTTTGTCTGTGTTCTAGTTGTCTGTGTTCTAGTTGTCTGTGTTCTAGTTGTCTGTGTTCAAGTTGTCTGTGTTCTAGTCATTCTTTATATCTATGGTTCTAGTTGTCTGTGTTCTTGTTGTCTGTGTTTTAGTTATGTGTTCTAGTTGTCAGTGTATTAGCTGTCTGTGTTATAGGTGTCTGCTTTAAAGGTGTCTGTTTTATAGGTTTCTGTGTTATAATTGTATGTGTTATAGTTTTCTGTGTTATAAGTACATGTGTTATTGTTTTCTGTGTTATAAGTATGTGTGTTATAGTTTTCTGTGTTATAAGTATATGTGTTATAGTTTTCTGTGTTATAAGTGTATGTGTTATAGTTTTCTGTGTTATTGTGTTTGTTGTCCATGTGTATATAGTCTAGTTACTTTATGTAACTAAACATTATACACATGTCTTGACAATTTTTTTTTAGTTTATCACACAAATCATTACACTTCAAATATTACAATTATTAATTTTTAGTTTCATTTTTTTTTGTTGTCTGCAGATCTCGCCAGTTGAAATGTCCGGTCAGTTAGTCAGCCACACACATCTTTAAGGTGTTTGTTGCACGCTCTGTTAACACCCCCACCCCAGTACACTCCCACCACACAAACACTCAGGCACAGGCACAGAAATTGGAGCAGATTCACCTTAACAGCATCCAGGTTTCTTTTCTTAAAAAAGTCAAATAAACAAAGCCAACCTGTACTTGTCAAAAGGTCTGTCTATAGATTCAAGTGACATCCCGACCTATATAATTGCTATAGATTCAAGTGACATCCCGACCTATATAATTGCTATTGATTCCAGAATCGACACGTGATTTCCGCCATCACCATAAACATCTATTTCAACATGTCTGACGAGATTGTACAAATTACACTAGTACACTACTGGGAGGCCATTACATCTAGCAAGACATTCATCTTTGAATAAATAATAAAATATGAACACACCTTCCCCCCCCCCAATCCAACATAACAACAGCCACCCCTCCAATAATGTTTCCCACAATAGGCAGAGGTCGTGATACTGTGTCTCCCAGGGTCTTAAACTGTCTTATTTCACGGGTCAATAGCATAGCAATTATATATAAGTCTATTTTCAAACACGGTAAATCAGTACGCGTATTCACACACAAATGGTTTCCATCTTGAGGTATACAATTATATTTTAAATGAAACAATCAAACAACCGATATTTCATGGCGTGTAAAAAACAATTCCTTCTCAGCATATTCTTGTACTATTCCTGTTATAAGTATTGTTTTTTTTTTTTAATGTTTGTTTCATAGATATATAAGCCTAGATTGCTTATGCTTATTTAACAGAGACCGAATAAGTGTTGTATTCGAGACCCCTACTTTAAAAAGAGAAGAGTACAATTCTGTACAGTTCTTTATTTTTTACCGAAAAAGATTTCCTTCCTTTTAATTAAAAAAAAAATCCCCATTCATGCTAGAGGTTGGCGCTTTTAAAATCTACTGATGTGTCCGAAAAAATTATATTTGACGGTTAGTAATAATATAATCAAACAACCGGGTACACAACACGAAGGCATTTTATTCAAAGTTAATTGAAAAAAAAAGTTTTTGAAAATTTGTCAAGGAAAACAATGCAAAATGTCTTCTGCTATTTATTTCGGTTACTTAAGGTTTCTATGCGTACTACGTCATCAGGTTATACAGAATTGTACTCTTCTCTTTTTAAAGTTATGGTCCGCACAATATATGTCTATGCATAGCCCATAAGCGATCTAGTCTTATATATCTATGGTTTGTTTTAGTGTTGAACTATGACGTAGTAATTTCAATTCATATGTAATAGACTGGATTGTCTTGATATCACATCAGCGAATCTCAATAGATAAAAAGAACTAATACATTTCTAGTATTTTAATATTTTATTTGTTGTGTAAAAACAAAGAATTTTGGTAGACCCTTAATTATATTATGTTATAACACTTGAATGTGTTATGCGTTTATAAAGTGCATTACAAAAACAATAATAATTCATTGGCTCTGTTTTATAAGCATATAAATTGTGTTTAAAAAAAATTCGTTATGCAAACAGAGAATTTGAATGCATGTATTTCTTGATAGAAAAATTGATGTTTAATTTGAAGATTTTATTTATTAACAATTCTTTTTGGCCATTTAATTTAAAAAAATGAGTTTATACAAATTAAAAAAAAAATTTCATTAAAAAAGTATTTACGAAACCTATTTTAAAAAGTCTAGTATTTCGTTATCTATATGTATCATATCTATACCTACTAGTATATCATATAAGATACTTGATATAAACGGTAACTATTGATGAAAACAGTTGAAACTAAATCCTCGTTCACCCACACACAGAGAACATTTCATGACTAACAACAGGTCAAGACTAATGGGACATTTTACCGAAATACCTTATGAGTTTTTCTATCAAAATATTTCACATATTAAGGTATAGACATAAACTTGCTATGGTGTAAATGTTCTTCTCCACTGCCCTATGTATGTTTTTAAATGTATCATACACACAATCTCTAATGACGAAATGTATCCTGGGAATTTTTCTAAATATAGCGTCTTGTCATATTTAGGTCAGACAATGTATATAGAAAATATGACGCTTACATTGATTTGAAGCACTTTAAATAATTAATAGTGATAGTTAAAATAAAATTTCGTAGTAAAAATAATGCTCAATCGATTAAAATACGACCATATTCAAAACAATCCGGTTATATTCAGTTCAGTGGTTGATGAGTGCACGTGTGTGTCAGTGAGTGTCAGAGTGTGTCAGATTGTGTTAATGTGTGTTAATGTGTGTCAGTGTGTGTCCACGAGTGTTAGTGTGTGGACATGTTAGCTTTATCGTTTACCTATGTTATTTAACTGTCAACAATCTCAAAATATGAAATAAATATAAAAAAAAAATGAGCTCACCACTCACCCTTCCAGCACACATACACAGACACACACAAACACACATACACACAGACACACACACACAGAGACAACAGGAAGATATTTAATAAATATTTATGGATTCAAATGTATTTATTTATTTAGACCCAACTCAGAAGAATTGATCAATCAGATAATATGGAATTTGATTATTTCCTAAGAGGATTGTAAGTCTGTTCCACTAGACACCTTTCTGTACTACTTTCTATCACTTTTTAACTTGAAAAAAGAGAAAAATAGCCAATGACCGAGAAAAGTAAATATGTCTACATTATTACATGGGCTGTAGACACAACGATAATAGGTCTACATCTTTTCCATGGGCTGTAGTGGCAAAGGAAGAAAAAGGGTGAATTTAAAATATAAATCCAGAGATTGGTATATTGTACAACTTAGTATCTAGTATGTAGTATGTAGTATGTAGTATGTAGTATGTAGTATGTAGTATGTAGTATGTAGTATGTAGTATCTAGTATGTAGTATGTAGTATCTAGTATGTAGTAATTCAGAATACAATGAACTGACCCTTGCAACTTCCCTACATTTACTATGTTGGGTGAGTGATATAGTGCACTGCCTAACCAAAGTTACATTTACTATGTTGGGTGAGTGATATAGTGCACTGCCTAACCAAAGTTACATTTACTATGTTGCCTAACCAAAGTGTGTAGATTCGCTGAAGTCAATGTTATGAAAAGTCACAGTAAATGTATTTTTCATTTGACAGCCACAAATAAGTATCAAAGAAAAGATTAATTTTACTTATTTAAAGTTACACATTTTTTGTAAAGTATCCACGGTTCAATAAATATTATATTTGTATTTCCAGTTTCATTCAATAATTGACACGTCAAGTTAATGACCAAGTCGGCGCACCATCAGTTGTTGGTATAGTGGCGAGCTCTTAATGTTCACTGATCCTACTTAGTAGTAAATGTTTGCTTACATTGTGAACTTTAAAAAAAAAATGAAAGCTAACTTATATTATGGTGTTAGGTTTGTAGGTAGTTGAAGTAAGTTAACAATATTCTGTCTTATATGTCGTTAACTTAAAATGTTTTCATTGTCAGAATGGCACATATTACTGGGCAGTGGCATTGAAAGCAAGTAATTTTTTCACTTAAGGAAAACAAGCAATTAAGCCTGTTCCATTCTGGACACAGGACGTGTTAGCTCATTTTCATGTTATGTATCAGTACGGTTGTTTGCTTTCAGTAAATATTTGTAAATTTTGGAAATGTTTATAAATTTAATTGTGTAATGCATATATCTGTAAAAAAAAATTATAAAGACTTTTCTTTATATTTGAAAAAAAATATTGTCTCTTAAATCTAACTACAAGTGGTTTGTGGTTACTGAAATATGACTCATAATTGAAAACATTCGAAATTATAGTCATTTAATCGTCCGAAAACTCCGTCAATTGTTGCATAGCTCTGATACTTTCAATTAAACTCAGAACACAAGCTTACTATTTCATTTGATGAGTTTCTTAATAAATCTTGGTGAAACTACGTGCTGCAGTATTTCGCACCAAATGAATGGGTTATTGAACATACAAGGTGTATATATAATATATAAGCCCCTTAGGAGCCCTGAAGCCCGGCCCTCAGAGGTCCTATCGCGAAATGAACTTTTGATGTACACATGGCAGGCCAAGACATACAAAATGATATATACATCATGGGTCTAGGACTTATAGTTGCTGAGATATAGGGCGCTCGTTTATTAATATAGCTTATATAGTAAAAAACGGTACTTTATAAGCCCCTTTTTACGGCCCTCAGAGGTCAGATCGCGAAATGAACTTTTGCTGCACACATGGCAGGCCAAGACCTACAAAATGATATATACATCATGGGTCTAGGACTTATGGTTGTTGAGATCTAGGGTGATGACAGACAGACAGACAGACATACAAAACGGGGACAAAAACATAAAAAAATGACTTACTTGTTTAAACTTAGAACTTGTACTCTCAACATTTAGTATACAATCTTCAACGACTGTGTCTGATTCTGATTGGTCTAACAGAAAATGTTGGTTTGATTTATTGATTATTGCTTCGCCTTAAATAAGACTTGATACACTAATCCAATTGTTGTTCTATCAATGACGTCCACTTGTTTTGAAATAAATGGCACGGCTACGCGTTGTGCCGTGAATGAAAGTCTTGAATGTCTTGTCCACTTCTATCGGCACTAATACAATTTTAATGACTTGTTGTCCACTGATATCACCACCAATAATATTTAATATCTTGCCCACTGCTATACTAACCGTTGACATTTTAATGTTTTAATATTATTATTGTTAATATTTTATACATTGTCCACCGGTAGCCAATTATTGTGCTACCTTGGTTACAGAACTGAATGAATGTATACATCTAATGGTGACATGGCCTCTAAACATGTTCCTGGATAGCATGAATTACCTCGTGTACTGAAAGTGACCGCGCACACTACCCTCATTAAATGACCCCAAGGTCAGTCACGTGTGTTATGCCGAGAACTGGCGACTACTAAAAAAAATAATCTCCAAACTCCGATAGACACATTAAGTTACACATTTCACAGACCTCCGACAGACATATTAAGTTAAAAATCAACTGACAATCAATACAGTTGAAGGAATGACATTTTATTTGTCAATGTATTTGTTAACGAAGTTCAGCAAAAAATTTTAATTTTCTTTAAAGACGTTTAAATAACTAAATGTCAGTTCAAATGAAAATAAAATTTGTTTTTTAACAAATGCACTGAACAATAAAAGTTGTTTTTTAACAAATGCACTGAACAATAAAAGTTGTTTTTTAACAAATGCACTGAAAAATAAAAGTTGTTTTTTAACAAATGCACTGAAAAATAAAAGTTGTTTTTTAACAAATGCACTGAAAAATAAAAGAAAAAGAAAAAAGAAGTCATCACGTGATACAAATATTGATTTTCACATTATCAATACTAAAAATATAAGCTTGGGCGCCCACTTAGAAATATGCATTATTTATTTAGTTATCGCTACTTATCCACTAATGTAAAGACATATTTAGTTCAGTAATTGTAATCACCCACGCTTTTAAACTTTCTATTATTTTTTTTGCACACTTTAAAACTATTTTAATAAACTTGACAATTTAATGTAAAAATACACAAATATCTTCACTATTTTGAGCACATATTTAAATTCCAATATCTTTAAATAATTCACATGGGCAGGGGGGGGGGGAAGCTAATGTTTAGATAAAGGTACCGTCATTTTTTTCTAATCAAATGCTGAGCTATTAATTTAACACAATGTAAATTGTCGCTTGAATTGTGAACTTTTAAATAAACCCCCGTTGTTTAAAGTCCTTGACCCAGAACACAAAGAACAATAACTATGAGTTGGAATGGCCTCTTTCTTTTTAATCATTAAGAGTTGGAATTTTTGTATTAATTAGTATTTTATTAAATAAAAAGTAAAAAAAAAAAACAAGTTAATTAAGTTTTTCAACTAAAGAAAATGTTTAAATAAGTTAGTTTTATTCAATAAATTTCGTTAAAATGAGATGTGCAAAAACAGTATTAAAATTGATTTTAAAAAAATGCATGTTTGTTTATAATGATGAAAAATTTGTAAGAGTTTATTAATATGAGAATCGCGTGAATTTCAAACTGAAAACATTCTTCGGTGTCATCATTGTTTACATTTCATATGGATTAAACTTAAAATCGCATACGTTTTAAGCTTCACACATTGAACACTTCGTGTATATTTTAAGATTCAATATGCGAGCTGAAGTTTAGTATTTTAAGATTCAATATGCAAGCTGAAGTTTAGTTAGAAAATAATTTCATTTCCTTTGATCCGGTTTCGCCTACTTGCTGTCTATTCTTGGTGTCTCGTCTTCACTCACTGACAGCCATAATTAAATATCACGCTGGCAAATAAAATAAAATAAAGGCAGCGATAAATACAAAAAATGGAACTACTCAGTAAGTAAATATTGCAGTGCTATGATAAAATTATCTGCTGGTTCTACTTATCTCAAGTTCAAAGTTTTCTCCGATCGAAAGTGTTGCGCAGAGGCTGTACTCGGGGAACAGTATCACAGATAAACGATTCCACGGGTATCGACAGCGAGTGCTGATAGCAACTGGTAGCGAGCGGGAGTAAAGAAAGATAAACAAAATGATGGTATCGACACTAACTTACTTGAATGTCAGGAGTGTCAAAGTATCGTACGTTTTAATGGGCAGGGCTTCGAGATCGGTTAAAACGACTAATCGAGTTGTCGGTTAAAAGCTAAACAGTATTGTGAAGAAATGAAATGGGAGGTTAAAAAAAGAGGAGTTGTCGGGTCGATGTTGGCAGAGTTACCGGTAATTATCTTCTACAACGACTACGGTAAGTAGTACTGGTAATTTCAAAACTCTAGATGCTGAAATTGTTTACATTAAAATTTCAAAACGTGATGGTCTGTCAATCTCCGAATATAGACTATCAGCATATTGTTTCAAATATATAAGCATTTTATTTAGCATTACCATGTAAAAGTCTCAACCCAGATCCGTGCTTGTGGACAGGGAAACAAGTCAACTGCTTAGGGCCCCCAGGGCCCATTCTTCATTCAAGTTTAATGCTCATTAAATCTGATTGTAAAGAGGACCCCAAATGTATTTTTGCAAACGTCTATATAATTCTCTGCTTAAACTCTCCCCCCCCTTCTTAAAACATCTATGTAATTCTTTACCTAGATCTTCCCCCTAACCCTAACCCAATATTTACGTTATTCTCTGCTTAAGGCTCCTAACTACTTAAGGACGGCTCTGCTACGCATCTTATAACTCATCGCCAGTCTAAAATAAATAGTCAATTAAAGTAACCCTGAAACATAGACTCATTACAACTAGCACTGCTCTTGAGAGGTCTAACAGACAGCGTTGCATATTAATTAATAGTCTACATATATACTCACATATTTTATTCTTCATGGAAACACAGGATATTACCAAAAAGGTTAAAAAAAAACAATTTTAAATATGATCTTACCAAAGTTTAAATGTAAATGTACACCCTATACAAGCTACTGTATCATGTTTGTTGCATCGAGTCTTGCAATGACGTAAATAACGTTGACCATTTAACACAGTGGCCCCCCAACCCCCCGGGCCGCGGAACGGTACCGGTCCGTGGATCAAACGGTACCGGTCCGTGGATCAAACGGTACTGGGCCATTAAATTATTTCCTTGTTATTTACTCTCGGGATTGTGCGACTTTCCATGGACGAGAGGTTAACCGGAACCTGAGCGGCATTGGGAATTGTGAATCAAAATAATCTAAAATATAAATACTCAACTCGCCCCCTCCCTCCCCACCCCACCCCGGGCCGCGGTGAAATTATCAAACGTCAACCGGTCCGCGGCGAGAAAAAGGTTGTGGTCCGCTGATCTAACACAGAGGCGGTCAAAGTGAAAGTGTTAGGTAGTTTTGTTTTGACTGTATAAAAACTAAGTTAATGTGAGCCATAAAGAAATCTGAAGCTCAGACTGTTATCATTCGACTCCATCTAGCAGATTTTGCATCAGAGCCCTAATGACCATCAGGCTTACCCACACATCAAACATGTGATCCGTTTTTGTTCGCTGTATGTCTAAACAATGCCCCCCCCCCAAAAAAAAAACGTACATAAACCTATACACTGACTCACATATGCTCCCATATAATACATAATCAGCTAACCTAGGCGTGCGTACGTACGTTTGACCGTGTGTATAACTTCCGCGGATAAAAATAGACTGGGGAATTCCAAAATGTTAGTCTCACTCAAGGGGAGTTAACTCGCAGGCTCGCTAAAAATAGTCCGGGGAATTCCAAAACTGGAAATCTAAACATAACAAGGATTTCTTATTATATCGTAGGTAGCAAGCAGCCAGCGCCAGCAGGCTTTTCAACTAGTATATATATACATAATCACGTATAATTAAATATGTATGTGACTGACAATGATATTTATAAAGTAGATCTGTGTTAACGACTTGAAATAAACAAAGTCATTCCGCAATGTTCAAGTTTTAAACATAAAGTAAACAAAACATTTCTCAGATCTGTTATTATTTCTGTTTTTCAAAGCACCAACATGAGAACTTTGTTAATAAAAAAAAAGTAATATTTCAGAATAGATTTTAATGAAGGAAATATTATATTAATACGAAACCAAATTTGTCTCTGTCACAAGAAAACACCACCACCACCATCGCCAACAACAACAACGACAACAACAAAGATACAAAACAAAATATTTAGTTCAGTGATTCCTCACGTAGAGTTGAGTGAATCTATAAGATGTTTAATTTTAGAATCGACCCCCCCCCCACCACCCACCACCTCCTCACATACCCTACCCACCTGAACAAAGAAATGTTTTTGATGAACAATATGATGATTTGTCTACAATCGTGCCTCTTGACTTTAGAGTCAACATGTTCGATTTACTCCCCCCCACCCCCTTATCGTGAAACGACAGGAGAGACAGCCAATGGTGTTGACATTTCTGTCCACCTACATGTGTATCTCCAAACATCACCTCGTCATACCCAGCCTACACCACGGCAAAACTGCTCATTTCCTGGATCTACTTTTGGCTACACAAGACACAAAACAAATCTTTCCTTTGACCTGGTATTAAAATCAATATAGAAAAATGCGACACTCTAGTAGTAGGTGGACTAATACCAGTCGACTAATGGATGGGGAATATCAGTTCATGAGTCAGAAAAATAAAAATAATGACAGTTTAAGTTCCTGGCTCTGTCTGGTGTGACAGTTACTTCACCGATGCCCCCCCCCCCCCCGTTACCGCAAGTTTAGGTAAGACATTATCGAATTATTTTTTTGTTCTAAGACCAAATTTATTTTCAACAATGAAAACAGTTTTGGCGCCCCCGTCAAAGTTTTGCTCCCCCCCCGTCAAAGTTGTCTAGAACCGCCCCTGCCGATACGTCTATATATAACAAACAATAATAAACAACTATAATGAAAAGTAAAAAAGAAAACAGGAAATAAATTATTCGTTATATCATACAATACATATTTATAGAAAATATATTGATAGAGTAAATGTATGGGCGCAACTATATTTTAACCAATATTAGCAATGAATAAAGTTTGAAAGAAATACCAAGTCTATAACAACACAATGTTGAAAGTTTGACTTTCCGTTTATACAAGAAGTACAATTTGCACTAACCGTAGAATTTCTATAAATATTTTGTTTAATAGAAGACTAAGGAAATTTTTTCTTTAACTTTTTAGTACATAATTTTTTTAAAGTTTTTATAAAATTTTTATTGCATACTTTTAGTATTGAAAGCTTTACTCTCCTCCCCTTCACAATAGTCAACTAACCACAGTCTCGTTGACAGAAGTGTTGCAATGTTTATAAATAGATTTTTTAAACCGGTCATTGTTTTTTTTTTATCTGACTGTACACATGTTGGAACACCCAGACACAGTCAGTTGAAATAAAAGTCTTTAGAAAAAAATAACTGTCACTCCTACACATACACATAAACTCACCCACAAAAGAAAACAACAACAAAAAAAAAACAGTATGAATCGCCATGTTATTTAGGCTAATGTAGACAGCCTATGTTACATCAATTACTATACCACACGTACTTAAACATTAATTGAAATGGTATTCTGGTACCTGTTAGCCATTGTCGGGTCTTTGAGTACAAGCTAGTGTTGTTTTCGTCGACAAAAACTAAAACTAAAACCTTTGTTAACGAAAATGTTGAATTTTCGTCCACGAGAACTAAAACTAAAACTAAAATTAGCAGCAAGACTAAAACTATACGAAAACTGAAATTATTACAGAAGAAACGAAATAAAAACTGAAACTAAACTATGACCTGGGACTAAAACAACACTAGTACAAGCTGACCCATCTGAACCAATTAGGGGGATCATTCTGACTGTATGCTGTGGCACCGTTGGGGGGGGGGGGTCAATTAATGCCTACGCCACAGGCTCCGTGAGTCCATTTCTGCGGGTCCCCGCGATAGGATTTTCTTAAGTCATCTATTTATAATAGAACTAAACTCTCAGCCCCGCATGCGATTCACAACGAGGACACTGCGTAGCGCTAACACTGCGTAAGACTCAGCCATCGTAAAGCTACCCCTGCGTAAGGGCGATACTTAATGTCTACTTCAGGCCTCTAGAAAGATATTTCTGGCTATAAACTGTGCATGTCCAGTTCGAAGATCATTGGATCTATAGTATAGTACTCAGCTTGAGCGCATCACAAATGTGGGTACAAATAACACGTACCATGTGCCAGTAGTAGTAGTACTAGTAGGCATCCGTCCATCTCGGAGATGATGGTAGCGCTCTAGGTAAGTCATCAGTCGCGTTTTTGAGGGCAGGATTTGGAATGGCTTAGCAGACCGATCCTGGATCGACAGACTCTACCGCAGTGACCACAGTTGAAGCTGGATGTAGGGTTGAGGGCCTGTTTCTGCTGTGTAATTTTCCTTTTTTTGTCTTTTTATTTCCAGCTGTTGGTTGCGTAGTTGTTTTCCATTTAGGATGCCTTTGTGAACGGCCTGTCGCCATCTACTCCGGTCGTCGGCGAGCTGTTTCCCAATTGTCGAGGCTGATGCCAATCAATTTGAGGTCGCGTGTGCAGACATCATTGAAGCGCATTTGCGGGCGACCAACGGGGCGATGCCCCGTGGCCAGCTCGCCATATGGGATGTCCTTTGGTATGCGACCATCTTGCATTCGATGCACATGACCCAGCCATCGTAGACGTCTTTGGCACAGAAGGAGATGTGTGCTCAGTGAGCTGGCTGTGTTTGAGTACCATGTGCCAGTAAAGCTACGTGTATTGATCAAATTATAAAGTATCGAAAGGGGCGGTCACTCATGACATATTGTTACATGTACATGAAGTTACTCCCTAGTCGGAGTTCCCTTATCAGACGCCACTGTTTTCGGGGCTCTATTTTAAAAACGCAGCCCTCCCAACAGCCTGCCTGTACATGTCTAGATGCCGTGGTCGTGTTCAGGTCACCTGGACCTCATACCGTAACCAAGTCATTCATTGGAACTGTGCCAATGTGAGGAGGGGGAGATCCTGTTTCTTGTACATTAAAAGAAAAAAAAAAAGACAACAACGTAATTTACTCACTGTAAACAGGTTGTGGAAGATGTTGTTACTACAGTAAACAACAATGAAACAGATAATCTAACGCGATCTTTTATTGTTATGACTGGGGTAGTGCTGTGTAGAGACCTTGACGGTCAGGTTGTATATGTCAGTGGTGCTGCCACTGTGATACGAACTGAAATAGCATCTTAGTCGCCGAATAAATGTGCAAGTGATCCAAAGTGCAACTGAACAGGTGTGCACGTGATCCAATTTGTCACTGAACAGATGTGCACGTGATCCAATGTGTCATTAAACAGATGTGCACGTGATCCAATTTGTCACTGAACAGATGTGCACGTGATCTAAAGTGCAAATGAACAGGTGTGCACGTGATCAAAAGTTTCACTGAACAGATGTGCAAGTAATCCAGTATGTCACTCAACATGTGTGCAAGTAATCCAGTATGTCACTCAACATGTGTGCACGTGATCCAGTATGTCACTCAACATGTGTGCACATGATTAAAAGTACCATTGAATAGGTATGCACGTGATCCAATGTGCCACGGAAAAAAATGTGCACATATTTCAGTGTGTAAATAAACACATGTGCACGTGATCCAGTGTCTCACTGAACAGATGTGTACGTGGTCCGTTGTGTCACTAAACAGGTAAGCACGTGATCCAAAGTGTCATTTGACAGGTATGCACGTGATCCAATGTATCACTGAACAGATGTGCACGTGATTTAAAGTACCATTAAATAGGTATGCACGTGATCCAATGTGCCACGGAATAAATGTGCACATACTCCAGTGTTTAAATAACACATATGCACGTGATCCTGTGTGACACTGAAAGTTATTCAGTGTGACATGCAAAAGGCCTAACATGTCAGTGAAATAATCGGATCATCCACAGTCGAAGATAAAAATAACGACTGATGCTTCATTTCATAACTGTAATCATTGTATGCAGTAATCGATACAGATTTAATCTGAAATCAACACAGAGGATGTATTGATGCCTTGAAGGGACTATTTTTCTCCGTGGGTCTAATAATAAACAACAACTAATGCATGCCTTGTATTCACATTCTGTTGTTGTGGCCTGACGCATATTGAATCTACTTGTTAACATATAATATATCAGTGTTTATACTCGGAGTCGCTACGTAACAGTTGAAACATTTTAAATATATATATATATATATATATATATATATATATATATATATATATATATATATATATACAGTGGATTCCGCTTAATTGGGACAGCCGCTTATTTGGGACAAATCTCAAAGAAACCAAACCAAGAAGCCAATTGTAAATTTGTATGTTTAATTGGGACAGCCGCTTAATTGGGACAAAAAGCCTCGGCCCCGATGTGTCCCAATTAAGCGGAATCGACTGTATATATATATAAATATATATATATATATTTATATACACTACTGGTTGTCATAAATTTTTTTGATTTCGAAACCCACCTGCAAATAAAAACTAAGATAAAAGAAAGATAATAAAATCTTCTTTAAAAATCTACATATAGATTTTTCCCTTTTACTTTCTAGATTTACGCTCGATCAATTTTGTTTAACATATCTAGTTTTAACACTTCTCTCGATCTTTTAATTATAGATTTTGATCAAATCGCAACCCACCTGAAATTCGCCCCCGAACCACCAGTGTGTCATACCCCACACTTTGAGAAACCCCAAAATTAATTCTTAATGTTTTTTTTTTTAGTGGATAGAATTTTGAGACGAGAAATTTTGAATTAAGTAGATTTATGGCGTCAAAGAATAAACTCCAACTTTGACCACAACATGTGCAATACTAAACAAACATGCTTGTCCAGATATGCAAAAAGTGCAGTATATATAGCAAGAGATTATTGTCAAAAAAGGTGTATACATTATTAAGAAATTCAGCCAATGGCAGCTCAGAGAAAGAAACTTCTATGAGTTTAAAATAACATTTTTATAAACATTGTCATTGCAAAATCGCTCCAATATCTAGTCTAGTACTTACAAGTGACTTGCCTTTCTATATACTTCTTTTAGATGTTTACCATTTGTATTTCACAACCAAGTCTTGAGATTCACCTCTCTAAAGCCTCTATCTATATAAAGCCTCTACGTCGTGTGTACAAATCTTGAGCCATCAAAGGTTTATAACAGTCAGAACACGATCTGGTGGAAATTTTTTTTATAGGGGGCGCTCAAAAGGGCCGTTGAAAAAAAAGATTAAAACAAAATATTTTTTTAACTTTTGTAACAAATATTTTAT
This sequence comes from Bulinus truncatus, assembly GCA_021962125.1. Lineage (NCBI taxonomy): Eukaryota > Metazoa > Mollusca > Gastropoda > Planorbidae > Bulinus > Bulinus truncatus. The sequence goes on from JAGDYQ010000013.1 coordinate 10,556,894, forward strand.
TATTATTTTTTTTTAATTGAGAATTTTAGGCAACTTTATTCTACATTTAATATGTTTCTACATGCTCGTCTTTGGCTTCGGATTGACTTGAAGAGAGACAATTTTGGGCCATCCAGATGACCCATTTTCCTTTGCTTCTTTGTCAATTCCCCGTGCAGGGTTTTTTTGGAACAGTGAATCCAGGCGAAGTGTACTTGGCTTGCTACAGGGAGTGTTGCCTCAGACTCACATGTTGGAACATCCCTAATTCTACAACTGTCGTTAAATTAGTTACATGCATTCCTAATAAAAAAAAAAGTTAGGAGCAAAATAAATAAATAAAAGTTCGAAGTTTGTCTTTTAGTTTAATTTGATTACCTTACAATAAATGACGGTGGAAATTTCAGATGTTGTGATTTAATGAGATTGACAGATGTTGCGATTTAATGAGATTGACAGATGTTGCGATTTAATGAGATTGACAGATGTTGTGATTTAATGAGATTGACAGATGTTGCGATTTAATGAGATTGACAGATGTTGCGATTTAATGAGATTGACAGATGTTGTGATTTAATGAAATTGACAGATGTTGTGATTTAATGAGATTGACAGATGTTGTGATTTAATGAAATTGACAGATGTTGTGATTTAATGAGATTGACAGATGTTGTGATTTAATGAAATTGACAGATGTTGTGATTTAATGAGATTGACAGATGTTGCGATTTAATGAGAATAACGAAAACAAAGAGCAATAAATATTTCTTCTTCAGGGACAACTGGCGAATTTTATTTCCTATTTTGGCTGGCGAAGCTCTTCTTTAACGGCAGCTGGCAAATGTCGTCTTCTTTATCGGTTGATGAATTTCTTTATTCAACGGTAGCTGGCTGTTCTCGTACTCCATTGCTGGTGAATCTTCTTATCAAAATCACACGCATCACCCGTCGATCCAAGTAGCCCCAGCCCTCAGAATTAAATGACCTGTAAAACCAATTAGTTACGCCGATTCAATGTCCTGATTAATAGAAATGAGGTTTGTGTAGCTCGTTGCGTTTTGGAAATTTTTCTTCTTTTTTTTAGGGCTATGACCTTTTTTTCAAATGTTACGCAATGGCTTTAACAGATCACTGCAGGTATGACCTCAATACATTACTGCAGGTGTGACTTCAATAGATTACTGCAGGTATGACCTCAATACATTACTGCAGGCATGACTTCAATAGATTACTGCAGGTATGACCTCAATACATTACTGCAGGTGTGACTTCAATAGATTACTGCATGTGTGACTTCAATAGATTACTGCAGGTATTACTTCAATAGATTACTGCAGGTGTTTTATATCACAATGTTTGAAAATGAATGGGATAAACTGTGTGGATATCTTTTGCGTATTATCTATTTCGATTGCGAGTGTCTTATCTTTTGCGAGGTATCTATCTATCTATCTATTTATCTATCTATCTATATCTATATATCTATCTATCTATCTACCTATCAATCTATTCTATATCAATCTAAATCTATATCTATTGTGTGTTGCAATCTAAAAAATTACGGGTGAGATTTTGATACATGCAAAAAATTACTGCTGAACATAAATGAACAATAATATATAAAATACAGTGGTATATAGGACGTAAGAGATAAAATATTATCTATCTATCTATCTATCTATCTATCTATCTATCTATCTATCTATCTATCTATCTATCTATCTATCTATCTATCTATCTATCTATCTATCTATCTATCTATCTATCTATCTATCTATCTATCTATCTTTCTATCTATCTATCTATCTATCTATCTATCTATCTATCTATCTATCTATCTATCTTCTATCTATCTATCTATCTATCTATCTATCTATCTATCTATCTATCTATCTATCTATCTATCTATCTATCTAAATATATCTAAATATATATATATATATGTAACCGAAAAACTGTTCATCTAACTCACAGTAAAGTGAAACGAATGAATATTGAATTAGTGACATAGTAAATGAATTACACAGCAACATTTATTTTGAAATCTCTTCAGGTTATTGTTGTCTATTATTTTTTGTTTATTCGACCTGCATAACACGTGGACAGTAAATAATTATGAAATAGGACTACAAACAGACACACACGCGTGCACTCACAAACGAACACACACTCCCAAACAAACGAACACACACTCTCAAACGAACACACACTCCCAAACAAACGAACACACACTCCCAAACAAACGAACACACACTCCCAAACAAACGAACACACACTCCCAAACAAACGAACACACACTCCCAAACGAACACATACTCCGAAACAAACGAACACACACTCCCAAACAAACGAACACATACTCCCAAACAAACACACACTCCCAAACAAACGAACACACACTCCCAAACAAACGAACACACACTCCCAAACGAACACACACTCCCAAACAAACGAACACACACTCCCAAATGAACACACACTCCCAAACAAACGAACACACAATCCCAAACGAACACACACTCCCAAACACACGAACACACACTCCCAAACAAACGAACACACATTCCCAAACAAACGAACACACACTCCCAAACAAACGAACACACACTCCCTAACGAACAAGTTCATCCGATCAAAGTGTGGTCGCTTCCGTCACCCAGTCGATAATAGGCCTGGTTACTGGGTTGATATTTTTTCTTCTCTCACCTTTAGTTGTAGGTGGCTGCAAACATTCATTTTTACCTGTGTCTGCCTGGATTAGCCTCAAGGTGCTGATATTTGTAAACAATGTCATTTAAACAAAAAATCTCAATTAAGTCTCTGGAAGATGAGATCTTTTTTTTAATAGGTCGCCAGTCGTCCACAGTCTCAATTAGGTTGTTTTTTTTCTGATGTCTCTAACAGGTTACAGTCTTATTTAGGTCGACTGCAGTTTACAGTCTTATGTAGGTTGACTGCTGTTTACAGTCTTATGTAGGTTGACTGCTGTTTACAGTCTTATTTAGGTTGACTGCTGTTTACAGTCTTATGTAGGTTGACTGCTGTTTACAGTCTTATGTAGGTTGACTGCTGTTTACAGTCTTATGTAGGTTGACTGCTGTTTACAGTCTTATTTAGGTTGACTGCTGTTTACAGTCTTATGAAGGTTGACTGCTGTTTACAGTCTTATGTAGGTTGACTGCTGTTTACAGTCTTATGTAGGTTGACTGCTGTTTACAGTCTTGTGTAGGTTGACTGCTGTTTACAGTCTTGTGTAGGTTGACTGCTGTTTACAGTCTTATTTAGGTTGACTGCTGTTTACAGTCTTATGTAGGTTGTCTGCTGTTTACAGTCTTATGTAGGTTGTCTGCTGTTTACAGTCTTATGTAGGTTGACTGCTATTTACAGTCTTATGTGGGTTGTCTTCCCAAGTGATACTTTCATCTACCTGAGTGTCTGAGGAAAAGACTTTCTGGGATATTTTGGGGCTCCAGGTAAATTTCCTGAATAGGCCTTATTACTATCAAATTCGGTAGGCATTTGTACTTTTAGGCATTTGTACTTGTATGTATTTGTACTGGTAGGCATTTGTACTTGTAGGCATCTGTACAGGTAGGCATTTGTACTGGTAGGCATTTGTACTTGTAGGCATTTGTACTGGTAGGCAGTTGTACTGGTAGGCATTTGTACTTGTATGCATTTGTACTGGTAGGCATTTGTACTGGTACTGTTGCATGTGGAGTCCTAGGAGGTCTCCAATTTGGCCTATTGATAATAACAGCTCTGGTCATTCATAGACAGTCACCGTGAAAGTTTTCGATAGAGAGACTGCAGAATAATATTTCCTCAAACACTTGAGTAAAATGTTGTCAATACTAGTACATACTTTTCTACCAGCTACCAGAATATTGTCAATACTAGTACAAGATCTCTCTAAGCGACGTCTCTACCAGCCACCAACACAAGTAGATACAGCCACCTGTAATTATCGGTCTATCTATCGGGGAATTATGAATGAACGTGGTTGTGGTATTGCGTCACAAGTATCCCATGATTCCAGGAACGCAATAATGGCGTGTCGCAACACGCCCATTCAACCATTTCCTCGTGGCATCGTGTGGTTTTTTTTAGCTCTTTTCTTTTATAATAGTTTTTTTTTCTTTTATACATATTAAAAATAGAACCTATTATTATTTTCCATAGAATTATATCTGGTCAATCCCCTTTTCTCTCTGTGACAGATACATTCTATATTTTTCTCGCTTGTGTAGGCCCTCATGTGCTGTTGAGGGATTCCTTTAGTTTACTTCTGGGATATGAATGATCCGACTTGTTTATTTATCTGTTTCACTGATGTTGGCCTATATCTGCCCAACTGCTTCATTAGCTTTTTCTTGAACAAATTCATTCAAAACGTGTTTGATTAGCAAATATTTATAATCCTTAAGACGAGTGAGATAAGAAATAGATTTACGTTGAATTATTCTGTGATGTGAAGTAAGAGTAAATATTCTAGGTATTAGTCTATTCTAGGTATTAGTGTATTCTAGGCATTAGTTTATCTTCACGTTTTTTTTTTTTAATGCGCCCATGGACTGAATCATTTGGTGATCTTGATCACATCATTAAACAAACTGTTGTTATTATACACATCTAAAGATAGATAGTTTATGGGATATTATTTAATTCCTATAGGGCTCCATGAGCCACTCTTGACCACAGTGAAAAAAGCAAAAGTTGGCACGCTTTGGTCACGTCTCACATAACGACAACCATTGTACAACAACATGGCGGGTACTCTATCCATTGTACAACTAACATGCCGGGTACTCTATCCATTGTACAACTAACATGCCGGTGTACTCTATCCATTGTACAACTAACATGCCGGGGTACTCTATCCATTGTACAACTAACATGCCGGGGTACTCTATCCATTGTACAACTAACATGCCGGTGTACTCTATCCATTGTACAACTAACATGCCTGGGTACTCTATCCATTGTACAACTAACATGCCGGGGTACTCTAATGGGAGCTCGTCAGAACGGCCGTCATAAAAAATAACTGAAAATGAAATAATATGGAAAGGACAGGTCTAAATATGCCGACCAATTTGGAGACTGCGCGACAGTAGGAAGAACTTGCAGCGGCGCCTCTGAAATTATCTATTCCTTCTCCACCCCACCGCCCACACAAACAACAAAACAAACTTAAAGAGGTCAAATGCATTAAAGAGTCTTACTTACATCGTACATTTATATCGGTATCTTAAACTGAATTGTCTGATGACGTCACGTAGGAAAGTGGGGTGGGGTGGAAAAGGGGGGTGGGGGGGGGTTAAAAGTCGCATCTCTGGTTTTTTTCAATCTTACAGTTGAAACATTTATTTAATACATGTTTTTTTCTGTGTGTTTAACAATGTTAATTGAATTTGGTGTTTAAATATAAGTAACTCAAACCTTTAAATTACAATGTATGCAAAGTTAACATTTCAAACTAACGAAACTCCCCGCTACAACGTATTCCTAACATTGCTTGCCCCATAGACCGTCAGTTGCCAAATTATAAGTTGTTGTTGGTCTATTGCCACTTTTCACTTTGTGAAGTTTCAAAAAGAATTAAAAAAAAATACTTATTTCCTGCCGATGGCGGATATGTGGCAAAGTGTTTTCAGAACAAAAGTGGCTTTACTTGGTGTGTCGTCTTTTACACTAGGGAGTTCCCCCAATCTGACTCGTATCGACCCCCCCCCCCAATCTCCTTTTTCTGTTTGGGAGGCGAGATTTTGTACCACTGTTATTAAGTTCTTATCAATTGATCTCAACACGTGATTCTAAATCTGCGGATGATAGATACTCAGTCAAATAAATTGGTATGGGGGGGGGATAAATGCTGAGTCAAATATTTGACGGTGATAGAAACTTAGTCAAATATTTGACGGTGATAGAAACTTAGTCAAATATTTGACGGTGATAGAAACTTAGTCAAATATTTGACGGTGATAGAAACTTAGTCAAATATTTGACGGTGATAGAAACTTAGTCAAATATTTGACGGTGATAGAAACTTAGTCAAATATTTGACGGTGATAGAAACTTAGTCAAATATTTGACGGTGATAGAAACTTAGTCAAATATTTGACGGTGATAGAAACTTAGTCAAATATTTGACGGTGATAGAAACTTAGTCAAATATTTGACGGTGATAGAAACTTAGTCAAATATTTGACGGTGATAGAAACTTAGTCAAATATTTGACGGTGATAGAAACTTAGTCAAATATTTGACGGTGATAGAAACTTAGTCAAATATTTGACGGTGATAGAAACTTAGTCAAATATTTGACGGTGATAGAAACTTAGTCAAATATTTGACGGCGATAGAAACTTAGTCAAATATTTGACGGCGATAGAAACTTAGTCAAATATTTGACGGCGATAGAAACTTAGTCAAATATTTGACGGCGATAGAAACTTAGTCAAATATTTGACGGTGATAGAAACTTAGTCAAATATTTGACGGCGATAGAAACTTAGTCAAATATTTGACGGTGATAGAAACTTAGTCAAATATTTGACGGCGATAGAAACTTAGTCAAATATTTGACGGTGATAGAAACTTAGTCAAATAATTGACGGCGATAGAAACTTAGTCAAATATTTGACGGTGATAGAAACTTAGTCAAATATTTGACGGTGATAGAAACTTAGTCAAATATTTGACGGTGATAGAAACTTAGTCAAATATTTGACGGTGATAGAAACTTAGTCAAATATTTGACGGTGATAGAAACTTAGTCAAATATTTGACGGTGATAGAAACTTAGTCAAATATTTGACGGTGATAGAAACTTAGTCAAATATTTGACGGTGATAGAAACTTAGTCAAATATTTGACGGTGATAGAAACTTAGTCAAATATTTGACGGCGATAGAAACTTAGTCAAATATTTGACGGCGATAGAAACTTAGTCAAATATTTGACGGCGATAGAAACTTAGTCAAATATTTGACGGTGATAGAAACTTAGTCAAATATTTGACGGTGATAGAAACTTAGTCAAATATTTGACGGCGATAGAAACTTAGTCAAATATTTGACGGCGATAGAAACTTAGTCAAATATTTGACGGTGATAGAAACTTAGTCAAATATTTGACGGTGATAGAAACTTAGTCAAATATTTGACGGTGATAGAAACTTAGTCAAATATTTGACGGTGATAGAAACTTAGTCAAATATTTGACGGTGATAGAAACTTAGTCAAATATTTGACGGTGATAGAAACTTAGTCAAATATTTGACGGTGATAGAAACTTAGTCAAATATTTGACGGTGATAGAAACTTAGTCAAATATTTGACGGTGATAGAAACTTAGTCAAATATTTGACGGTGATAGAAACTTAGTCAAATATTTGACGGTGATAGAAACTTAGTCAAATATTTGACGGTGATAGAAACTTAGTCAAATATTTGACGGTGATAGAAACTTAGTCAAATATTTGACGGTGATAGAAACTTAGTCAAATATTTGACGGTGATAGAAACTTAGTCAAATATTTGACGGTGATAGAAACTTAGTCAAATATTTGACGGTGATAGAAACTTAGTCAAATATTTGACGGTGATAGAAACTTAGTCAAATATTTGACGGTGATAGAAACTTAGTCAAATATTTGACGGTGATAGAAACTTAGTCAAATATTTGACGGTGATAGAAACTTAGTCAAATATTTGACGGTGATAGAAACTTAGTCAAATATTTGACGGTGATAGAAACTTAGTCAAATATTTGACGGTGATAGAAACTTAGTCAAATATTTGACGGTGATAGAAACTTAGTCAAATATTTGACGGTGATAGAAACTTAGTCAAATATTTGACGGTGATAGAAACTTAGTCAAATATTTGACGGCGATAGAAACTTAGTCAAATATTTGACGGCGATAGAAACTTAGTCAAATATTTGACGGCGATAGAAACTTAGTCAAATATTTGACGGCGATAGAAACTTAGTCAAATATTTGACGGTGATAGAAACTTAGTCAAATATTTGACGGTGATAGAAACTTAGTCAAATATTTGACGGTGATAGAAACTTAGTCAAATATTTGACGGTGATAGAAACTTAGTCAAATATTTGACGGTGATAGAAACTTAGTCAAATATTTGACGGTGATAGAAACTTAGTCAAATATTTGACGGTGATAGAAACTTAGTCAAATATTTGACGGTGATAGAAACTTAGTCAAATATTTGACGGTGATAGAAACTTAGTCAAATATTTGACGGTGATAGAAACTTAGTCAAATATTTGACGGTGATAGAAACTTAGTCAAATATTTGACGGTGATAGAAACTTAGTCAAATATTTGACGGTGATAGAAACTTAGTCAAATATTTGACGGTGATAGAAACTTAGTCAAATATTTGACGGTGATAGAAACTTAGTCAAATATTTGACGGTGATAGAAACTTAGTCAAATATTTGACGGTGATAGAAACTTAGTCAAATATTTGACGGTGATAGAAACTTAGTCAAATATTTGACGGTGATAGAAACTTAGTCAAATATTTGACGGTGATAGAAACTTAGTCAAATATTTGACGGTGATAGAAACTTAGTCAAATATTTGACGGTGATAGAAACTTAGTCAAATATTTGACGGTGATAGAAACTTAGTCAAATATTTGACGGTGATAGAAACTTAGTCAAATATTTGACGGTGATAGAAACTTAGTCAAATATTTGACGGTGATAGAAACTTAGTCAAATATTTGACGGTGATAGAAACTTAGTCAAATATTTGACGGTGATAGAAACTTAGTCAAATATTTGACGGTGATAGAAACTTAGTCAAATATTTGACGGTGATAGAAACTTAGTCAAATATTTGACGGTGATAGAAACTTAGTCAAATATTTGACGGTGATAGAAACTTAGTCAAATATTTGACGGTGATAGAAACTTAGTCAAATATTTGACGGTGATAGAAACTTAGTCAAATATTTGACGGTGATAGAAACTTAGTCAAATATTTGACGGTGATAGAAACTTAGTCAAATATTTGACGGTGATAGAAACTTAGTCAAATATTTGACGGTGATAGAAACTTAGTCAAATATTTGACGGTGATAGAAACTTAGTCAAATATTTGACGGTGATAGAAACTTAGTCAAATATTTGACGGTGATAGAAACTTAGTCAAATATTTGACGGTGATAGAAACTTAGTCAAATATTTGACGGTGATAGAAACTTAGTCAAATATTTGACGGTGATAGAAACTTAGTCAAATATTTCATGTGGTTTGTGAATGTTGAGCGCCTTTGACATAAAATTATATATATATTTCTTTAACGGGGAGGGGGCGGGGGAGGGTGTTCCAGCCCGCTTGAAAGTATTGCATCATTTCACAACCGTCTCTACCATTGATCTTGTGATTATCACGTGGATCCCAACAACGGGTCAATACGTTATACACAGTTGTTGTTTTTTTTTTAGTTTCGTATTTTCGATCATGTTGCTTGGTAAACAGATACACATAAAGCCATGACGTGAAAGTGAATTTCATAACCTGATGTTACAATTACTATGTTTGTGTTGGCGGGTCTGCAACGGACATTAACTTGTTGTTATTGTTGGTAAACTATGTCACACAGGTTGATGACGTTGGTTGTTTTTTTTTTTTTTTTAAACTCAGCTCAAATACAAACAAACATAGCAGAGCCGTGACCTCATTGAATGACATCAACGGAATTCCATAAAGCCATAATGCTAAATGTTTGAGAAAGCCCTTCTCAAATTGTTTGACTGTCAGTGGGGTGGGGGGGCATTAAATCGGCCCACTGAGCCTAATATCAAGGTCTTCATAAAGAAGTCAGAGGCTTAACAAATATTAGAGAGTAATTGACTTCATTAATTTATTCCATTTGATTTGAGTATGGTTCTTAAGGGCTAACATTGGAGAGACATGGACAGACAAGATAGAGATTGTAATGTCTGCAGTACAAAGTAACTTGTACACTTTATTTAAATCTGATATTAGAAAAATTGCAAGAGATCAACAAAATTGACCCAAAAAAAAGTTGCGCTTACAACTTGTATTGGCAAACTGGAACCCATGATCTGCTGCCTTTCTCTACCTTCCTCTACTCTCCTCTACCCTGCTCTACCCTCCTCTACATTCCTCTACTCTCCTATACCCTCCTCTACCTTCCTCTACCCTGCTCTACCCTCCTCTACATTCCTCTACTCTCCTATACCCTCCTCTACCTTCCTCTACCGTTCTCTACCCTCCGCATGTTAAGATTTAGCTTCCATCAGTTAGTGTTGTTTTAGTCCCAGGTCATATTTTAGTTTCAGTTTTTATTTCGTTTTTTCTGTAATAATTTTAGTTTTCGTCTAGTTTTAGTCTTGCTTCTAATTTTAGTTTTAGTTTTAGTTCTCGTTGACGAAAAGTCAACATTTTCGTTAACGAAGGTTTTAGTTTTAGTTTTCGTGAACGAAAGCAACACTATATTTTAGTTTCAGTTTTTATGCTGTTAATTTTAGTTTTAGTTTTAGTTCTCGTTGACGAAAAGTCAACATTTTCGTCAACGAAGGTTTTAGTTTTAGTTTTCGTCAACGAAAACAACACTACCATCAGTTCGTTAAGTCTCTCCCTTCATCTGCTCTACGTCACTTCCGCCCTTCAGTAATATTTAAGAACCCGAGGTGGCCCGCCGGTTTAAAAATTGTGCCCGTTTCTGATCTACAATGTCAGCAACTGACGTCACAATTTTCTCTACCTATTGACGTCACAGTTGCGAACTTTTGTGTGTGTGTGTGTGTGTGTGTGTGTGTGTGTGTGCGTGTGTGACGATACAGAGTGACAAAGGAAATCGAAGGGCACACAACTGAGTACTGCCTAGAGTGGTATATGATGAATAATTGCCCCTTTTTTCACAATTGCTTTGACATTACACATCGTGCATAGATCAAGGTAGGAATACATATTTTACATAGACACATATACACACTTCACATAGACACATATACACACTTCACATAGACACATATACACACTTCACATAGACACATATACAGTCTCACATAGACGCATATACACACTTGACACAGACACATATACAGTTTTACGTAGATACATATATACGTAAAACCACACAGACATCCTCACATATAAATGTCTATGGATGTACAGTGGTACCTCAGGTGACGAATTTAATTATTTTCAGAGTTACTCTTGTAACACAAATCGCTCGTGATCCGATTCATTGCAATCAAAGAAATAGAGTCAATCCGATTCAAGATGAAGTATCTTTCAATTACATTAACATCCGGTCGTTTACCCGAAATAATGCGAAGACTGCATATACTTCAAGTGTGAAATAAAGAGAAAGAAAATAACATAATAAAGAGGAATAAAACAACAGAATGATTGTGAAATAAGAAATAGTTTAGTCTGAATTTCTTACCGGGAAAACCAACTTTTGGAAATTCGACACTTTCTTTACAGTTATGAAAATTAAGTTTGAGGAATTCCTTGTAGTTGTTTCCTGACTGAGAATCTTTCTGTAACGGAAAATTTTCCTTCCTTTGCTGGAGAATCTTTCTGGACTGGGCCATAGCGTTATCATTCATCTAGTTTACCGCTTCATTAGCAGCAAGTTTGTTTGAATGACGGTTCACATTGAAGTATTCAATTACTATTATGTAAGAAAGTGAAATGATCATGGAGATACTAGTGGTGTGAGTGTGTTGAGGGTGAGGGGCTGGGGGTGGAGAGGCCTATCACTACCAAGATCAACCTACTTACTTCAAGACAACGCCTTACAATCTACTGACACAATGAAAAATTTGTGTTTGGAATTTCTCTTTCCAGACTCCAGTTACTAATGAACTGATGGAATTGAATGAGCGGAATGAAAATTGTAACAAGTTCCAAGATGGCACATGACTAGAGCTGACCGTAAAAATCTTCTTCTTCTTCCTTGGGGTCTACAGCCCATTTAGGGCCCTGGCCTGCCATACTACTCTTCTCCACTTTTCCCGATCCATGGTCTTCTTCCTCCACTCTCTCACTCCTATGGCTTTAAGATCTTTCTCCACTTCCTCTAACCATCTGATTCTTGAGCAATTTTATGACCAACCAAATAATATTAAAATATAATTATTGCGACCTGTATCTGAATTAATTGAGAATTAACCGTGAATAGAGAACGACAAGAAAAGAATTTTTGTTTAAATGCAGTCCCTTATTTAAAATATTTGAGAACCTCTCTACTACCTCCCTCCTGACCACATAGGGCACCTGTTCTTTAAATCGCATTGAAATCATTTCTACCTGTGAGCTGCTTAAATGCTCAAGTATTTATATCTAAAAGTTTTTTTTTCAAAAATGTAATTTGTAGGTCACGCTCACCTGTCTCTGGATCTCACGCCCACTTTACCTCCCCTCCCCTCCCCAAACATCTTATACGTCTTCATCACTTGCCTACATAAAAAGCTTCCAACTACTCTACTCTGCACTTGATGCCAGACAGATTGCCTTGATGCATTTTTTTTTTTTTTAAGTTTCACTTTCTCCCAGCCAACCTTCTGACTTATCTCGCCATCCCAGCATTCATCTGTCATAGCCAGTACTCACACTGAGCCAGTACTCACACTGCTCCTGCAGCCTACCCGCCACACCCACCCCCTCCTCTTCCCTTAAGAAGACGATTAGCCGCAGTCCAATGGCCCAGTTGAATGTACCATAACAGTTTGCCCCCCTTCACCTGTAAAATGCCATTCAGACCCAGGAACAGATTTACTCAAACGTCAAACCAAATGACTGCCGTTGCTCACATCTGGAACATCAAAAATCGTTAATGGAGAGACTGTTCAGCTCTTAAACAAATATTTTCATTATTCTTTTTAATCATTAAAAGGAAAAAAAAAAGAAAGCAGTTATGATTTTTCTTATTGGTTAGTGTAAAGGTTATACATATCTTGTAGCTTTTGAGTACGACATTTGACGTTTAAATTAGTTCTGTTTGCCATAATGTCAGTTTTACGACATCAAATGTAGCGAGTTGATAACAAGACACAAGAAGAGGCTATTGCTGTAGATTTATACCTTGCTCATATTTTTTCACTAATCAATAAAAAAAGCTCGTAAATCTATTTATAGAAAACTTGACCTATTTTTGGAAAGAATGTTTGTTCTAAATAAAATTAGTTTAATTATTATAATGTTACTCTATTGAATATGAAATGTATTTAAGCTATAAAAACTTTTTTCTTTGTAAAAGTAAAATGAATGGTTCATGAATGAACGTTGAATCTTTGTGCTAAACCATGCTTTTTTTTTTTTACCAACGAATCACTTTTTAAATAATTAATGAGAGTATTACGTCACTTTACTTTTATATGAAAATGAGGTCATGACTTTAAAAGGTCGAAAACTAATGGACAAATTAACTAAGCAAAAAAAAAAAAAATTGACCTGTAGCTCTGAATGGAAATTACTCGTTTTCTAACAACATAATTTAGGTGGACAGTCCTACTCTTTACATTACGTCCCCTCCATATATCTTCCATAGGGCCGTTCATTTGGCTGGCAGACTATGTATGGAGCTACCCTCCCCCACGCCCCCCTCTGGTTGCGGGAAGAGGAGGGCAGGCTACTTTATTTGTTGCCGGAACCGAAACATTAAAAAATGTAATCTGTTATTTTATTAAAGGACGCTTTTTTTCCAGAATCCTGTTGATACACCCGAGATATTGATTTGTTCCAAAAACTAGAATTGAACTGATATCGTCTCACCTTCTGGCACGCCTACATTGCTTACAGTCAGGCCCGTGGCAAAAGAAGGGTAATAAGTGAAATTTAAGGGACCTTCGGACTAGAAAAGATTTTACAGTGGGACACTCAGTAGTTAAATATTAATAGGGGCCGAAAAACGCCAGTGGTGGCTTTGTCATCGTTTTTTTTTACAGAGCCCCCCCAAATTTAGTTCTTTTCTTGAGGCCTAAGGGCCCCCAAATACTGTTTTATCTAGGGCCCCCAAATACTGTTTTGTCTAGGGCCCCCAAATACTGTATTGTCTAGGGCCCCCAAATACTGTTTTGCCTAGGGCCCTCAAATACTGTTTTGCCTACGGCCCCAAATACTGTTTTGCCTAGGGCCCCCAAATACTGTTTTGCCTAGGGACCCCAAATACTGTTTTGCCTAGGACCCCCAAAAATATAAGAAAGGAACCGTCTTCAAAGATATAGAGGTTTATAAACATTTCATCTTGATATATTTTCACAGAATTCTGTTAATGACGTTTTTTTGTGTTTTAAAATCTATGGCCATGATAAAACTTGAATATCTCAACTTTTTGACAGACAGTTTGCTTCCACATTGATCGATATGATTAGCAGGCTAGCGATCAACATTTTTTCGATAACAGAAAATCAATAAAAGTTCCACGTGTTTTTATGTCACGTGTATCTTTTTAAGACGGGTACTTTTAAGATTTTTGATATCCTGGAAAAAAAAATCTGCTGGGATAATAGTAGAGATGGGAGATAACACTGACATAATAAACGGTCGCTAGAGTAAACAAAGGGCGTTAGTTAAGGAGATGCACAAAGTCAGGGGGAGTTAATGACCCTAGTCGGCAGGTCATTTCGATCTACCGAGAGATGGCAGTGTCGAAGTAAACCCATTTCAATGGCCAGGTATTTTAGGAGATTTGAGAAATAGGCTGAAATGGCAAAACGTATAATGTTTAAAATATGTGTTGCCATTTAAGCTAATTTTGATTAAGGTCCAAATGTCGCGTTGTAACACCAGGGTATGGAAACATAACGACTAGCTTTTAAATACAATTAAGAAGTTCAGTTTTAAATTTTTAAGTCAGTAAACATGACAGCAGAAACGTGAGTAACTTAATAGTGCGTGACGTGCAAATGTCACTCTGTAGCCTTAGGGTAGAGATGGCTAAATGTCGCTCTGTAACAGTCTATAACTGTTACAGTGGACACTTATAAAATAAATAAATAAAAAAACTGTTACAATTTTACTTTGGCTAATAAATAAGTACCATGTAGTAAAAAACTAAACAAGCCAAAAAAAAATTTTTTAAACGAAACATAACGACTAGCTTAAATAACAATAAGAAGTTCAGTTTTAGTTTT
This sequence comes from Bulinus truncatus, assembly GCA_021962125.1. Classification (NCBI taxonomy): domain Eukaryota; kingdom Metazoa; phylum Mollusca; class Gastropoda; family Planorbidae; genus Bulinus; species Bulinus truncatus. The sequence goes on from JAGDYQ010000013.1 coordinate 10,572,025, forward strand.
TTAAAGTCAGTAAATATGACAGCAGAAACGTGAGCGACTTAACACTGCGTGACATGCAAATGTTGGGTTCATCTTGACACTTTCACCTTCATTTAAAATTCACTGCTGTGTCTCACTTCAAATTTTCTACGTAATTTGTTGACATAGATTGTGTGCTAGTTCAAGTATTTCTTGAAATGTAGTGTATAGATACAGTATCAATGTGTAGTGTATAGTTGTATAGATACAATATCAATGTGTAGCGTATAGATACAATATCAATGTGTAGTGTAAAGATACAACATCAATGAGATGAAACATAAATGATGTCCCACTACCGCTAAAACTAAAACCTGTTTATTAATAATGTTATTTTCAGGGCTCACTTTTATAATTCTCTCAATTTCTACATGTATTTAAAGATGGTTTTTTTTTGGCGCTATGTGTAACCTGACGATGTTAATATTGGACGAGAAATTCTTAAAGATAAACAAACTATGCAGCCGCTTTATCTTCCTCCTGATGGGCCCTAACCCAATAAACATTTATATTTTAATTCGTTGCTATCTCAAAGTACATATTTTCTAAACCGTCCTGTTACTCAAGGGGTTTTCGAAAGCCCAAAACTAAAAGAAATCTGCCAGGCCTACATTTCTAACGCTTAGGATCGTCACATGAAAGTGAGATCTGAGATCTTTTCACGATCACATGAAAATGAGATCTCAGATCTTTTCACGAACACATGAAAGTGAGATCTCAGATCTTTTCACGGGCCCATCTGGTCACCTTTACTGCGTTTTTTCTGTGGGGCCCCTAAATATACCTTTGCCTATGGCCCCCTCCACACCCCAATAACATAAGAAATGCTGTGGAATGCTTTCAATTCGTTAGTGAATCAATTATTCTTGTCTGTTAAAAGTCAACTTCTTTCTTCTGAATACAGTCAGATAGTTATCAATCTATCTTTTATCTATCGATATAGCAATATCGCAAAACATTAGATATTTTTTAACACAATACTTTGAAGCCAAGTTAACTTAATATTAAAAGAAATGTCTTTGTCCAATAATTCAACCTCTCAATTAAAATTATTTTATTTGTTTGTAAATAGAATGCACTGTAAATGAAACATAAAATTTCAGTATCGATTTTTTTCCTCAAATGTAAAAAAAAAAAAATATTTACATATGTTTGGTAAACTTACATGATTCACCCAAACGCTATTCATTTAATCAACTTGTCCTTTTATTTTTCAAACAGGTAATTAAATAGAATATATTATCTCCAGACTGGTCATTGCAACATCTGAAGCTGAACAAGTGATCTTGGAACTTGGACATCTCATATAATCAAAATGTTACCATGACAACTAAAGTCATTGAACCAGCAGCTGATCAACTAATCTGGGTTTATATTGAATAACCTATTTCAATGAAATGAACTGGGCCAATCATTCAGCTATTTTCATTGATTATTAGACGGATTCTTTAAATATTTAGTATTCCATCAAATATTATTTAAAATAAACCTCACGTTGTTCAACAAGAGTGAAATAATGTTCATAAATTTTTGAATGAACAATTCATTTCGTTCACCAACATCATCATCATCATCATCTCGTTATCTAGCACTGGCAATGTCAGGACGTTTCCCAGCCTCCACAGTCTTCACTACAAGGGGGCCCCATGTCTCTCATTGATAATAAATTTGTTCTCCACGCCAACAGCACAATAGCCTCCATCGGCGGCACCCCTCTCTCGGCAGCCTCGACCTCCTCCACAGCTACCTCGGCGGCAGTGGCAGTAGCGGCGGTCAGCGACTCGATGCGCAAGGAGGCGATGGACGTGGTGGTAGCCAAGATCATCTGCCTGCTCATACTGACCATACTGTCCGTCCTGTGCGGGCTCCTGCCCCTGCGGCTCCTCATCCACACCCCGCACCTATTCACCAGGAGTCGGGGCACCGTGGATTACTTCCTGTGCGGCTTAAGATTGTTTTCTGGAGGTAAGTGACTGGCAAGGCGTTAAGTACTTCTGGGAAGGGGCGGATCTAGACAACTTTGACGGGGGGAGGGGGGGGCAAAACATTTTCATTGTTGAAAATTGGCCTTAGAACAAAAAAAATATTTCGATAATTTAATGATGTCTTACCTAAAATTGCGGTAAAGGGGGGGCGGGGCATGGCCCCCCCGCCCCCCCTAAAACCGCCTCTGCTGCTGGGTATCTATTATATTACGGTCATCTAAATAAATGGCCCCATCCGGCATGGCCACTGCAAGGAGGGGGAAAACAAACACTTTTCAGGGGCCCCAAACCTTAGTAGGCCCCCGTCCCTTTTGAAATGTATTTATTTGTTATGTTAAAAAAGTTGGGTGAAAGGAGCACAGAGTAGCGCCAGCTGCTATAATTCGCAAAAGATCCCGGAACTTCTGGCTGCGGTCCTTCACACGAGTATTTTCAAAGGAACCTGACGAGCGTGAGAGGGGTCCATGTTTTATTGATTAAGTATTTTTTCTTTACGTTCTGTATCCGACGCAGGATCTAAGCGCACTGTTTTTCCCGGTAGCCACTAATGGACGTACCACAGATTGACAGACGTCCATCTCTGGATACATTGCTAATTAAAGTGCTACAATAATCAAAACAGACTAAAAATTAATTTTATTCTAAATTTCGTGCTTAAAAAAAATAACTTTTTCCTAAATGGTGATAGTGTGTATCATTGTACAAGGTAACAAATACACCTGGAAAGTCATTGCATATATAAATGATAACTTCACTATTTCATTTTGACTTAAAACTCGAACAAATACATTGCATTATTTGTTGTAACTATACCGCTGTAAGTATTACTATATTTTACCAAAACATTTCTATCTCATTCAAAATAAAAAGAAAACGGAGGATTCAAAAATTAAATTGTTTTAGGCGTCAAAGTTTGTAATTTTGACCAGAGCAGTGGATGTTAAGAGCTCAAATCTGAGGTACGGTTTTTGTTTTAAACGAGACACGGAGTTTTGTGACTTAACATCAACAGGCTCATGAGCACGGGAGTCAGAACAGTCAGCGGCAGGAATATATGTGCTGTGCTAGACACCTGTATAGTACTAGAGACCATCGGTATCACTGGGAATTGAATCTTGACTCTTACGGTGTGCACGTCAGGCGCACAGCCTCACCACCCAAACCAGTAGTTTTGTGTTTTTATTTATCATCAAACGCGAAACACAGAAATTTCTAAATTAATTTAGATTATACAGTTTTTATAATGTAAAATTTTAGAATATACAATTTTAGAATATACAATTTAAAAATATAAAATTTTAGAATATATAATTTTAGAATATACAATTTTAGAATATACTATTTTAGAATATACAATTATAGAATATACAATAGAATATACAATTTAGAATATACAATTTTAGAATATACAATTTTAGAATATACAATTTTAGAATATACAATTTTAGAATATACAATTTTAGAATATACAATTTTAGAATGTAGCATTTTAAATATGAGTTTTTTTTTCAAGAATTAATAGTAACCTTTCCGCCTTTGAAAATTAACATAATTGTTTTCGTTCCTCGAAACATATATTTACATTTACACAGTGTCATAAAAATATAGGTAAGCGTGTTGATTTATACTATAATAATTAAAATCTTTCAAATTGTCAACAACTCATTAACATTTGTAATGTAGTGGTGACAACTGCTGACAACTGCATCGGAAAAAAAAAACTTGACACTCGCAGACGACAATTGTCTTGAAGGCGTTGCAAGACAAAAACTCAACATACAAGTGTAAAAAATCAACCTAGTTGTCCAGCCCAGCACCGAGTAACACCAGCCCTGTCAATATCTCTACCTAAGTGAGCAGGGACCCAGTCTTTCACTTCATTAATATTTCATCGAAATTAGCCGCGCACGTCACGTCAAACAACCTATTATCGATAGCCCGTAACTTTAACACAATCTGAACAAAACAAAAAAAGAAAAGATTGAATGAAAGAATGTGAAAGCAGCTTAAGGGTAAGGCATCGAGGGTGGGGGTGAGGGCTATTTCTCAGTCACATTAATTAAACAATCCTGCAAGCTTTCCAGCCATGGAATCAATCAAGCGTGAACAAACCCAATCAATCTATTAACAATTAATTCCCCCTGGCTAAGCACGGGTTGAGCAATAACTTGCGGAAGCTTTGGTCACGGTCCGATGGAGTTTCCTTTCACAGATCCATGGCTGTTCATTGTACATGATGGAGTGTTATACTACATCCAGCCTTTGTGCTATGTTCACTGTAGCTGTTTCTGCGTTACAGTTCACCTGGATTGCATTCTCCAATTTCAACTTTCATCGTAAATCTAACAGAGAACAATCCAAGTATCACATTTTTTAAAATGTCTTGTTTTCTGTAATGCGTTTAGTTGTATCATAGAAATAAATGAAATACAAAAAAAAACATATTGAACTTTACAGTTTGGAGGGGTGGGGGAGAGAGGGGGTAAAGGTATGGCATGGGTCACTAGCTAGCCCACGGGATGTAATAAGATTACCTGCATCCCGTCGGTTCGGCTCACAAGAAGCCCACCTCACCCTGGTGACATTGTGAAGATCGAGTCTCTCTCTGTCACCACCACCACCACAAATGACCTACTGATGAATATATCTATTCAGTACAAGAACTTCACTGTTTGCAAAATGGTCTATTTTAACCTTACACTTACTAAACTGATTGCAACGACAACATTTTTTTTAAAAAGCTAATGATATTTCCTTTCAGATATTTTCTATTTCGTATCATCTGCAGTACCTCTTCAAAACGAGATATAAACTTTATAAAGGATATACTCGAGGGATCATTTATTGTAATATTCAATGGTACTAATAACTTCTTCTTGTTACATTGTGGTAGACATACTATTATGTAATAAACGTATTTTTTAAACATATTCAGCAAAGTGATGCTAATTCATAAAATGTCTGAATATTCTTCCGAAACTTTTACAAAACTGTGACATAAACTCCAATGATAAAGACAACCATTTTTAGCCATTAGGCTGTAGGCTATTTGGTACCTGGTTCGATCTCCGGTGAGGACCTAAGAAATTTATCAGGCCATGAATGAAAGAAGGGCACCATAAAAACTGTCTCATTTGTGGTTTATAGAATCTAAGAGATTTCATCTCATCCTTACAGGGACTTCACACACACACCAGCTGAGCTGTGCTAGTACACCGCCAATGAAGGTCTGTCCTACTCTACCAGCTCTGTCCATTCAGTCAAATCAAGATTGTTCGTTTTGTTTTTTCTTCAACTAAACACCAAACACCCAACACATAAACACTAAACACCCAACACCTAAACACCAAACACCTAACACCGCTAATCATATTATTTAAAGCACGACACAAATGACTGATCAAACACCATATAAGTATGGTTTTAATGAAAACATTTTTAAAGACAGATTAGCTACCTATTTCGGCCAAACGTTGGCATTACATTTAACCAAGTATTAGTTATGTATTTACATATCTTCCCCCAAACCTATTTCGTTAGAACTACGCAAATCATCTTAAGAATCGATTTTTAAAAATACAACAATATTAACTTTTAGTGTATAATGTAATTTTGTTCCGAAGATGAAATAATGCTAATATGTTTGAAACATAATGTAAAGCAATCTACCGCCTTCAATCCATTGTAATCTAATCCACTACTCAAAAACGACCAGTCAAACTAAGTGGTAGAAGATACTGTATTCTAACGATATCATGTAACAGACAATACTTTTTAAAAATCCTTAATTGAATATATTTTTTGTGATATTGCTACTCTTTGTTTTCAACTTTGTAAATAAAAATAAAATATACTACAAATAATGAATATTAAATGCATTTCTTTGAATGTTTGCAAAATCCTAGCAACAACTAATCAGATAAAAGTAGGTATTAGTTTATAAAGTTGTTCATCAGACATTAATTATAACGCAGTGGCTACGGTAACATCAAGACGGAGTTCGTATTTTTTTCCGGCTTACATCAAAATATATTGCTGCACACGCTAACCCTAACCCTATCCCTAACCATACCCCTATCCCAATCCCTAACCCTAATCCTAACCCTTTTCCTAACCCTAATATAATTGCCGGTACCCGAAAAAAAAAATGAGTATTCCCGCTAACCCTAATATAATGGCGCTTGATGTTACCGTAGCCACTTCGTTAATTATAATTATAATTTTTTTTTGTCTAAAATATTTATATCAAGTTGAAGTTTATATTTTGGCTCAAAAGCAAAACATTTTTATAACCATAAAACTTTTTTTTTTAGCTAATTTTTAATTTCTTTTGAACCTTATCGCCAACCAGATCTAGGAATCAATTATGTTCACTTTCGACTCCATTCATCGGGTCGTAATGTTAACAATGTCCACATTATTTGAAGAAAGACAATCGCCTTCCATTAATATTGCACTAATCAACCACAAATTCACAAGTAGAAAATAAAAAAAATAACGTATAAAAAAATTCTCCCCAATAATGGGGGTCGCAGGTAAACTTTGTTTCTGACAAGCTCCTGGCACAACGTTCAGTTTTCCCTCACCTGCAAGTGATCCCTGAAGTACAAACATCCAACCGAGCGTGTCGACTTCCGCTCCTCTTTCTTGGGGAAACAGTAGACCAGCTGAACTGAACATTTTCTAGACAAACACCGGATTTAAATGGTGGGCGTGGTTGTTTCCGCCAGCTGACGGGTTTTCCTGGGTATTTTATTTTTGTGTGTTTGTGTTTGTGTGTTACCTTCTTGGTTGTTTTTACATCGAGAAAAAAAAAATAATTTCTTGTCTTTCCGCTTCAGTCTTCCATATGGTATATCCATCTTTACTTCCTCTTACTGTTTCACTTGTTTGTTTTTTTTTTTGCCCTAGACTACTTTAATACCTTTCCCCTAAAACGTTTAAGTTCTACAAAAAAATAATTTTGATGAATTACACTAACATCGCCTATGTACGTTCTATTTAAATAAACATTAGCAGAATATTAGCACTGGATATATTTCACCGTTACAAACATGGTGAGGTGTGAAGTGAATGTTTGATTTTAATAAATGTTCAGAATAAAAGATGCTGTAAAAGATACAGTTGTAGTTTACCGAAATATTTTCCCTTGATTTTCAACAGAAACTGGTCCAGATTGTTCCTGGCTATGTAAATAATGTTTAGTTGGCATTAAGCAGGTCCACAGTTTACCTGTAGATATCAAAGATTCTCCAACTTAAATATAAAGAATATTGCCTATAATTTATTTCTGATACTATCAATGTAATGTATGTCATGCGGTTATATGGTTATCTTTTTAACCAGTTTCTTATTTAATATTCAAACAATGATACTAATTTATAGATAGGTGAATTGCATGCTCTGGTTTCTATTTTACTTTTTTTTTTTTAATGGGGGTGGGGTGGGGGGGGGGAGTTGTAAACATTGTACATCACGGCGATGTGACGAAAGTTGAAGTGATAAATACAGATAAGTAACAGGTGATTGAAATGACCTACATTTTATCATGTTTCCTGGGGCTGGCAGCTGCATAAAGCTTAGACAGGTATATGCCTCGTGGGGTTAAATTCAGTTCAATTTATAGATGATTTTTTTTACTTTTTTTTTTTCCTCCAGTAGTGAGAGATATATTTATAATGAATCTATCGTCGATGTGTTTATCTTGTGTGTGTGTGTGGGGGGGGGGGGTTAAATGACAGGTCTTGATGACACGGACCTCTCCCAGCTATCTGAACAGGTTTCTGTTCATCTCTTGACTGTTTCCTGCAGACAACACAGAAAATGGACATTTATGCTCAGATCAAAACGTTTTATTCCTCCCTGGGGGGCCTCACAGTTTTCCGTTGCCCACATGGGCCACATATAAACAAGCTTCAAATATTTATTGAGATTTAAACTATCATTTAATTTATTCATTAAAGTAAGCTGTTTTTAGGATTTCACAAGATCTCCTGTCAGCGTCGCTAATAAGGGTACATTTAAAATTGCGAAAGAAAGAATGGGGATTTTTAAAACGTAATTCAATACAACATTGCAGAAGATTTGTATGTACATCAATGCAATATACACTATACACCATATAAATCAGTGTAAAGATGTCTTTAAAAAAAAACGAATTATGTTAAATACATATTTTACCTCGTGACAAAATGAAAGAGATTTAAGTTATTCAATATCGTGACATTAATTTATAATCTCTCCCCTACCCCCCACCCACACCCCCATACCTAGTGGCTTTTAGTTTTAGCTTGATTATTTTTTTTAATTCATCTCCAGCAGCCAGTAATTAGTTAAAAAATAAACTAATCCCAATAGTCAGACACTGACAGAGACTAAGCGGTGACTAACAAAGTGGTGACTAACGAAATAGTTCTCCCTTAAAGTCATAAAATTTTAATGAATTTTGTGTGTCTCCTATTATCGCCATAGGCTGAACAACCAACGTCACTGTCGGTGTAGGAAAAAACTAAATTGTCTTAATATTATGTTTAGATTTTAGATCGGGTGACCAGATTTTTGTGATAGTTGTACTTGACTTGAAACAACCATTTTTAGAAACAGTTGTGCGTGAAGTGAATCTGTTGTACTTGACTTGAGACAACCATTGTAAGAAACAGTTGTACGTGAAGTAAATCTATTGTTCTTGACTTGATACAACAATTGCTAGAAACAGTTGTACGTGAAGTGAATCTATTGTACTTGACTTGAAACAGCCATTGTTAGAAACAGTTGTACGGGAAGTGAATCTATTGTTCTTGACTTCAGACAACAATTGCTAGAAACAGTTGTACGTGAAGTGAATCTATTGTACTTGACTTGAAACAACCATTGTTAGAAACAGTTGTACGTGAAGTAAATCTATTGTTCTTGACTTCAGACAACAATTGCTAGAAACAGTTGTACGTAAAGTAAATCTATTGTTCTTGACTTCAGACAACAATTGCTAGAAACAGTTGTACGTGAAGTAAATCTATTGTACTTGACTTGAAACAACCATTGTTAGAAACAGTTGTACGTGAAGTAAATCTATTGTTCTTGACTTCAGACAACAATTGCTAGAAACAGTTGTACGTGAAGTAAATATATTGTTCTTGACTTGAAACAACAATTGCTAGAAAGTTGTACGTGAAGTGAATCTATTGTACTTGACTTGAAACAACCATTGTTAGAAACAGTTGTACGTGAAGTGAATCTATTGTACTTGAGTTAAAACAACCATTGTTAGAAACAGGGTTAGTATGATTTTTAGTTAAAGATTCGAAATCCAGACTCGAATATCGACACTTAGTTCATTATTTTATGACTTTTTTAATTATAATTCTTATAAGGTGGAATCGAACAGTTAAAAGGTTTGAATGGACTAAGTTGTTTTTGCTTAAGTTTAACTTTATTGTACGTCTTGAACATATTTGTAATCAATGTCAATGATTGTGTCCTGTGTCTTGTCGTAAATTTCAACCAATGAATGGTCTCATTTCTCACCTTGTCACCTCTAGGTATTTACCTGGCGACTTGTTTCCTCCACCTGATGCCAGACACGAGAGTAAAGATGGACTCTGTGATGAAGAACATGGGTTCAAACACCACCTACGCTGTGCCGGAACTGCTCGTCATGTCTGGTTTTTATGCCGTGGTCTTTGTGGAGCAGATAATCAAGGTTGGTCATTTTGTTTATCAGCCCATTTAAAAAGTTTATAACTCAAATGTATAATCATAATGCAATTTAGGTGAAAATACACAAAAAGCTAAACTAAATTTAAGTTTCCAAACAAGAATTTTTAGTTTGGTCAATACAAAATTGACCAAATATCCACAAAATTATTGAGTTATTGAATACATAACCATGTGAGCTGTATACTAGATACATGACATTTATGACTGTTATTGATCGTTAAGTAAACTAATTGAGCTTATCATTATATAACTGTTCTAATACATGTATTACTCGAGGGGTAAGCCTGCAGTATAATGTGTGTGTGTGGGGGGGGGGGGTAAGTCTACAGTATGATCTATATTGAGTCACTGGAGACCGTAACACAAAATTTCAGCTGTAAATAGTCATAAGTCTGATAATGTGAATTTTGTAAAAAGAAACATGTTCACTATAACAAAAAGTTAATACAAACAAAAAACTAGGGATTCATTTATATAGATATATACAAAGAGAGTGGAAAGGGGGGGGGGGGTTGGGGTGGGGGCAATATCCAAACAGGATTTGTGTGCTAAAGTGTTGCCAACTTGACAGTTCAGTATTATTTGAACTCGTTTTCACTGATGAACAATATTTTAAAAATAATGAAAGCTTGGCAGCTACAGTTTGTCACATTCATCCATTGAATGTTATTGCGGTTCGTATAAATGGTGAACAATCATTCGCAATGCACATAAATATCATTCAGTATAATGATACAAAATGTGCACACACAAGTATCATTCAGTATAGAGATACAACACGCAATGGGCACATACATGACATTCAGTATAAAGATAAAAGCAGCATTGTCGACGCCTAAACTAATATATTGTAAACCGATGGATCTCAAACTGACATCAGATTATGTTTTGCGTCCCAACTGAAAAGATAAACTAAGATAACAGTACCTGCCGGGGCCACAGTAGGAATATTTACTGAAAGGTGGCCCTTTGACACTAGGGGCTCGCTAGTTTACCTGTCTTTAAGAATGGCGCTGGTAACTAGGGGCTCGCTAGTTTACCTGTCTTTGAGAATGGCGCTGGTAACTATACAGAGTTTGTTCAATGTGAATCATAATTACTGCTGTATTCGGTACCAGTACAGAAACTATGCATTAATCGATACTAGGAAGGTAAGCCCTTCTCAGACCTTATTCGATTTTTATGAACAAGTGATTACTTTATGAAATCGCGAACTCGTGGCTTTTAAGCCGAGGTAATCGATTCCTGTGGTGTTGATAATGTATAGAGTATGACTGCTTGACAGATTCTATTGTTTCCTTCCGTACGGCGATATTCCATAGAAAGAAAATATCTTTCTTCTAAACAACACATGTTAAGCAGAGAAATAATATATAGGCTTTTCAATGACGTTTGAAAAAAGTATTATATATATATATATATATATAAGCATTTTGGGCTCTGCGTTAAATCGAAAGTAATGAATTAATACAACAGTATTCCAGTTTAAAATACAATCATGAAAAAGTCGGATCTGCCCGAAACCGAAAAATAACCTAGCCTACCGATCAAATCTAAGAAGATATAACTAGTTCAGCTAGTACTTTAATACTAGTACTCATAGTGTCCATAGTACACCGAACATTCAGATAGTAATTCAAAAATATTTAATTACATGTAAGCTACTCTATTCCCTCGGACTGAGATTTGAGCGTGTGCGCTCGAAAAACACTTGTCTAGGGCGCACACATCACAAAAGATCGCACACGAGTTTTGTTTAGTAGGATATATTCCAGTAGGTTGCACAGTGTGCACTGTACACACTAAAAATAATCAATTTAATGATGTATTAAGAAATTATAAATAATAACATCTTTTACGGTTTCTAAATAAGTCATCATCCTAAAAAATAAAATAGCATATTAAAAATGTTCAGTGACTTTCTAGTAACTAAAATATTTGATTTTCACTAACAGCATTTACTATTGTGAAAAGAAAGCAAGTGCATTTTTAAATTGGTTTAAAAAAAAATAACACGGGAGATATAGCAGGGACTTAAGCCATAACTTGAAATATCAATTGTTCCTCACAGGAGATCAAACTTGGTACACCCAGGTCGACAGTCGAGCGCGTTACCGTACGACCATTCGTCCCCTATTGACAAGGTAATAGATCAATCAATAGGATTCATTGATGAATCACGATTAGAACATCATTCAGCTAAGAAAAATCTATGATTTTAACAAGATCAACTTTAATCCCCTAAGTACTTAAAAAAAAGTATTTAGTTCAACAATTAAGAAAGTTATATAAGTATAATGACTATAATGTAGTATGTTGAGAATACAGACCAAACCCCATCCACTGACACACTGTTAGGACGTAAAGTTCAGTTATTTGTATCAAGGCGCGATAGTCTCCGAGACTTCACTCTCCGTGAAACAGTAACAAAATCTGTTTATTTAGTTATACCAAGGTGACACAGCAGGAGGTCACACCAGAGGGCGGGTCACTCACATAGAGAGAAAAACTAATTCAATTATCTGTTTGAATTCTCCTTTGCATTTCATAGCTGATTGCATTAGTGAGGCAATAACTCTGACGACAGGTATCGCATTTGTGTTTCTGTTGTTTGGTCTTAAACGGAATGGGAACACTATGGGATATAACGTCTAATGACTACACAGAATGGGACCAGTATGTGATATAAGGTCTACTGACTACACATAATGGGAACACTATGGGATATAGTGTCTAATGACTACACAGAATGGGACCAGTATGTGATATAATGTCTAATGACTACACAGAATGGGACCAGTATGTGATATAATGTCTACTGACTAAATGGAACGGGAACACTATGTCAAACGACTAAGATATATATTATTTATCGCCATGGGGGTGTATGAAAGAAATATATTTCCTATATTATATTTATTGTTTTAGCCGAGAGAACACATTTATTGTAATTCGTGTCATTTGTTTTGTATTGTGTGTATGACGTTCATCACAATTATAACATTTTAGTGGCTCAGTTGATTTGGGTTTACACAGTTATTTTATTTGACAGATTTGGGCAATCAAGTCATAGAGAAAGTACATTAAACTGGATTGTTTCAATACAGTCCACGCAAACATTTTTATTTAATCCATTAACTCTCTTCTTACTTATTCAATCTATTGACCCTATTCTAATTTATTCAATCTATTGACTCTATTCTTACTTATTCAATCCATTGACTCTACTCTAATTTATTCAATCTATTGACTCTATTCTCACTTATTCAATCCATTGAGTCTATTTTAATTTATTCAATCCATTGACTCTATTCTAACATATTCTTCATTCAAGATCAGGGTGCAGAATTTAAAAAAAAAGTCACCCATTAAAAAAACAACCAATAAAGTATTAAGAGTCATGTGAAATATCAACCAATAAACACACAGCTACTGTCTTAACTGTGGAGACTCTGACTCATACGTTGACCAATCACCATTAGTGTTACATAATTATAATGACCTCTGTCCACTATATAATCGTCACTGGCTGTCGTGGACTTGAGACACATAGACTTTGGAGTGTCATTTAAAGGATAGCTTATGGTCGACGTACACAATACCTGTGGGAAGTACACAATACCTGTGAGAAGTACACAATACCTGTGGGAAGTACACAATACCTGTAGGACGTGCACAATACCTGTAGGACGTGCACAATACCTGCAGGACGTAGAATACTTGCAGGATGTGCACAATACTTGTATGAAGTACACAATACCTGCAGGACATACGCAATACCTGCAGGACTTGACACTCACATTACTAACTTAACACAAAAGTTGTAAATCCAATGCACTGACTTTCTTATATATATATATAATTTATCTAATAATTATTTATTTATTATATTCATAATATTTTTTTTAATTAGACAAAAGAAATCAATTTTAAAATTTTGTTAATCGACTGGTTTAATATTCATTTTTTCATTTTATATTTTTACTCATTTAATGGCTATCATTTGTGCACATTTACAATAATATGAAACAATGTCATACTTCATGTATGTTAAAAATGTCCAACTATCACAATTAGATTAAAAGTATAAACATCAACAGTAGAGAAGAGCACAAGGGGAAAGAATTGCAATGGTTCACTCCATCGTGCCACAAAATGATTGCAACTCAATACGAGTTGTTGTCCTTACTGCACACTTTTTTTTTTTTCGTTCTGGGAAGTTTTTAATTATTCATCTTTGACCTACACACTAAGTCTAGTTTAAAACATTGTTTGACCTACACACTGAGTCTAGTTTAAAACATTGTTTCATCCATGGTAGGGAAATGTTTTAAGTAACTTGCACGGCAGGAACCTAACAAAGTGTCACTTTTTACTGAGATCAATACATATTGAACGGAAATTTCCTTAAATGGTCTTAAAATTTAAACCCAAAGTTGAAGGACGCAGCTCACATGTAACATTATGTAACGCAAAAATGACCTACAATTTACCCCCATCCACCATATACACCTCATATAAATTCCACACTCCCATGTCAATGAAAATGTAATGTTGGACATATCTGAAGAAGAAGCATCCTTCATAATAATTTAAGGCAAACTAAAGTTAGTCAATTAATTTTTCCCTAGGCACTTTTGCCTTTAAAGAGCTGAGAGGGACACCCCCCATCCCCCCCCCCACCCCACCCACAAATATAATGTACGTATTATTTAAAATGTTATGTTCAGACTTGCTTGTAGTTGTGTCGTTAGGAAATAAAATCTAGCACCTTTTGATTTAACGGTGTTTAAAAGAGAGAGGTGGTAGTGCGTGTATGTGTGTGTGAAGTGTGTGTGTGTGTGGGCATGTGTGAGGTGTATGTGTGTGTGTGTGTGGGCATGTGTGAGGTGTATGTGTGTGAGGTGTATGTGTGTGTGAGGTGTATGTGTGTGTGTGTGTGTGGGCATGTGTGAGGTGTATGTGTGTGTATCAAACGATGCCGTGATCTAGAGATTTAATTTTCTTGTTACTTTCTGTAAAATAAATCCATTTAATTCTAACGAAATATGATTTTTTTTACATATTTTAACTGATATTTGAAACAGCGCATTTCTCTAATTTTGATTTATATTAAACATAATTTATTTATTCCTTCCTTTTTCAAAAAAAAACAACAAAAAAACAAAACAGAAGCCGGCAAATACCGACAATGAGAATTTCCTAACCGTTTACTTTTCATTAGATATTTGATTCACTAAATATTTATTTAGAGAATTATAGACAAAAAATAGTTGCACCCGCCCCCCCCCCCCTCTGCCTTGACGCCCACCCCCCCGGGTGTTGCTTATTTCTATGAAACGTTAATGTAAAAAAAAAAATAAATAAATACTTACAGTAAAAATGTACGACCCTACAATAAATAAATTGTTCCCATCATCGCTAGAATGCTTCTGTTATTTATTTGTACACATGTAGGACAATGTGGAAGGTATTCATTCTCAGTAAGATAGGGACTGAGTACATTATAGTCTGCCTCCAACCTCTTCTTGTATCTTTGATTAAGTCATGATTATAAATTCAGGTTGGTATGTAGACTAAATTATGTACCACGCTTTTTACCTGAGTGGGGGGAAGGGAGAGAATGACTATGATTGTGTGTGTGTGTGTGTGTGTATGAGAGAGAGAGAGAGAGAGAGAGAGAGAGAGAGATAGAAAGATAGATACATAGAGAGAGAGGGAGAGAGAGAGTGAGAGAGAGGGAGAGGGAGAGAGGGAAAGAGAGAGAGAGAAAGAGAGACAGGGAGAGAGAGAGGGGGGAGGGAGAGAGAGAGGGAGAGAGAGAGAGAGTGAGAGAGAGAAAGAGGGAGAGGGAGAGAGGGAGATAAAGTATAAAGAGTTGCTGCTGTAAATAGTTCTCATACGTCATGATTTCCTTTAATTTCTGCCTTGTCAACATCTTGTTCATTCCATCCCAACGAATCACTAAAGTATGAAAGATTGTTAATTAAGTTCCATCCTCATTTAAATGAGGTGATGCAATAAACGCAGTATATTATTTTAATTCTCTTCAACTACCACACTCAGCACAGTTATACGATATCTGGCTTGGACTACACTATTTGAGTAGATCTATAAAGATTCTGAACATAATTTTAAGAAATATTAGTGCTCTAGTAAATCTATTTTATAATGGTGGAGTTGTTCAATTTCATTGAAAACATTAAAAATGTAAACACCAGTCTCTATAATATAATACAAAGACCAACAAGAATATAAGATACTAGCTGTACCCTGCAAAACATTTACATAGAGTTATATCCCCTTAGGCTTGGTCGAGGTTATTTTTTGATTTCGGGCAGATCCGATTTTTTTTTTCATGATTGTATTTTAAACTGGGATACTGTTGTATTAATTCTTTACTTTCGATTTAATGCAGCGCCCAAATCGCTATTATTATATTATATGTTTATTAAATATTTTAATAACTTATTTAGCAGGAAATTAAACACATGTTTAAACTGTAAAAATGTCATTCTGAAGACGTTGTTGAAAAGTTAGTGACTTTCAGAATGAGACACATTTACAAAGTCATTACTCACATAATTTGTGAGGGTGGCTGGGCGAAAGGGATAGGGTGGATACTGTTGTTTTTCTAATAAATAAAGGGGGGGGGCGATTAGTTTAGATGTTGACCCTTATAAAACGTAAATAAATAATAAATATCATTTTATAAAATCCGTGAATTTTCCACGAAGAGTGTCGTAGTTGTGTTATAATAAGAAGAGATGTGTGTGTGTGTGTGTGTGTGTGTATTTGATAACTTGTCCACATATATTTAACAAACCCTGCTACTTTCACCACCTGTAAAGACTGTGTGTGTGTGTCTGTGTGTGTATGTCTGTGTGTGTCTCCCTGTGTATGTGTTTGTGCGTCTATCTATAAAAGCAGTGAATGATAAGCACACACACACAATGTGCTGGCAACACTGAGACCCTGGTAAAAAAGAAAAACATCTGCTCTTCAAACGGCGAGCCGTTCCCAATTTACTGCTCATCATAAATTATGTTTTGTCTAAATCATTGCGTCATAAACCTGTCTGACTCTCGGGGCTCCCTCCCCCCCCCCCTCGTGATTATTGTCCTTCTAAAATAAGATTGTAGTATCAGGCATGCAACCTAACGTTACGACTTGCTCACACAGAAGGCGGTGGTACTGCTAAGTCTCACCATAGATACGTCCCGAGTAGGCTACTTGTTGAATGTTCAAGTGGGTGGTATATGAAATAGTGTGTATGTGTTTGTGTGTATTTGTGTGTGAATGAGTGGTATATGAAATAGTGTGTATGTGTTTGTGTGTATTTGTGTGTGAATGGGTGGTATATGAAATAGTGTGTATGTGTTTGTGTGTATTTGTGTGTGAATGAGTGGTATATGAAATAGTGTGTATGTGTTTGTGTGTATTTGTGTGTGAATGGGTGGTATATGAAATAGTGTGTATGTGTTTGTGTGTATTTGTGTGTGAATGGGTGGTATATGAAATAGTGTGTATGTGTTTGTGTGTATTTGTGTGTGAATGGGTGGTATATGAAATAGTGTGTATGTGTTTGTGTGTATTTGTGTGTGAATGGGTGGTATATGAAATAGTGTGTATGTGTGTGTGTGTATTTGTGTGTGAATGGGTGGTATATGAAATAGTGTGTATGTGTTTGTGTGTATTTGTGTGTGAATGGGTGGTATATGAAATAGTGTGTATGTGTTTGTGTGTATTTGTGTGTGAATGGGTGGTATATGAAATAGTGTGTATGTGTTTGTGTGTATTTGTGTGTGAATGGGTGGTATATGAAATAGTGTGTATGTGTTTGTGTGTATTTGTGTGTGAATGGGTGGTATATGAAATAGTGTGTATGTGTTTGTGTGTATTTGTGTGTGAATGGGTGGTATATGAAATAGTGTGTATGTGTTTGTGTGTATTTGTGTGTGAATGGGTGGTATATGAAATAGTGTGTATGTGTTTGTGTGTATTTGTGTGTGAATGGGTGGTATATGAAATAGTGTGTATGTGTTTGTGTGTATTTGTGTGTGAATGGGTGGTATATGAAATAGTGTGTATGTGTTTGTGTGTATTTGTGTGTGTGAATGGGTGGTATATGAAATAGTGTGTATGTGTTTGTGTGTATTTGTGTGTGAATGGGTGGTATATGAAATAGTGTGTATGTGTTTGTGTGTATTTGTGTGTGAATGGGTGGTATATGAAATAGTGTGTATGTGTTTGTGTGTACTTGTGTGTGAATGGTTCAAGTGAGTGGTATATGAAATAGTGTGTATGTGTTTGTGTGTATTTGTGTGTGAATGGTTCAAGTGAGTGGTATATGAAATAGTGTGTATGTGTTTGTGTGTATTTGTGTGTGAATGGTTCAAGTGGGTGGTGTACGAAATAGTGTGTATGTATTTATGTGTATCTGTGTGTGAGAGATCTGCATGTAAATGTGTTAGAGTGTGTGTGTAAGTGTGAATGGGTTTAAACTCAGTGTGTGTGTATGTTAATATGTACGAGTTATTATATTAGAGTTTGCATGTACTATATGAAAGTGTGAGTGTGCAGTTTATGTAAGATTTCGTGTGTGTCATTGTGAAACGGTCTTTGTGTCAGTGTAAGCGGTTATTGTGTCAATGTAAACTAGTCTTCTTTAAATGTTCATTTAAATGTGTAGGATTCTAAAGTGAACGTCTCCATGTATATGCAGGTGGCTTTGTATGATAGATGATGTGTGACAACTTGGGTGTCTGTAAGTAGTTGTATGATTGTGTATAGGTTAAGGAGTGATACTTTGTATGTTAGTTAGGTGATGTGTGACAGCTTGGATGTCTGTAAGTAATTGTATGATTGTGTATAGGTTAAGGAATGATACTTTGTATGATAGATGATGTGTGACAGCTTGGATGTCTGTAAGTAATTGTATGATTGTGTATAGGTTAAGGAGTGATACTTTGTATGTTAGTTAGGTGATGTGTGACAGCTTGGATGTCTATAAGTAATTGTATGATTGTGTATAGGTTATGGATTGATACTTTGTCTGTAGGAGTGTACAACTGAGAGCTGCTATGCCTCTGTGTCTAAGCCATTGTGTGTGTGTGTGTGTGTGTGTGTTTGTATGTGTGTATGTCTATCAATGTGTGTAAGTGTTCTGATTTCGTAATCCTGCCGTCAGAGGTCGTCGACCAAAAGATAAAACAACAAAGGGCAGTGTCATTTATTTCCCCGTTAATTGACGTACCAGCGGCCAAGGGTCATTAATTAGCTGTGGACATACAGACTGTCTTGAAACTTGATCAAATATGGAACCATGCTATTAAAATAAATTGACCAAATTATACGTGCCAGTTGTCACAAAATAAACTCGGGTAATATTTACGTTTGTGTGTTGACGGTGGGAGATGTTACAACCATCAGCATTCATTTCACTCACTGTATTACAGCAACTTTATTTTCTTCATCATCGCGCATTTCGATTTATCCTTCCATTTACGCTTTCTTAGTCTAAATGGTTTACCTGTGAAGGTAACTAGTACAGTGGAGATTTAGAAACACCTGAGCAAAACACCTATAACTTGCTGCTATCACAGGAAAACATTCAGTGATAAATGAAGTACTTCATTGTGTATGATGTAAAGGGGAAGAGATGGATCGTATTTTTGATTTATCCCAACTAAAGTTACTATTTACTGAAAAATGTCCACAAAATATCTGGGTGTGAGATAAGTAAGAAAAAAAACCATTAACTTTATGTAGGACTAGCTAGATCTAGATTTAGTTAAAGGTCATGAATTTATAAATCATTTTGATTTTATAATTAGTTTTATGAAGTTTATTGTGTTTCTAAGTAAAATTTGCTGAATATTTTGTCAATTGTTCTCAAGGCCATACAAATGTTGGTGTAATCTAAAGTCGAAAAAGTTTATATGTACCATATATGTTAAGACAAGGGTACATTATGAAGTACATACACTTTATATGAACCGTTTAAATTGCAGTGAAATGTTTATATGGCCTGTAGAGTTTTACTCCCTTTAGTTGAATTTATTTGTTCGTCTATCGAAGCAAGCTAATTCACTTCGTTTTCTGAAAGTTAACATAATTTTGTTGCTTCTGAGCTAATGACATTATCATATCATGCGTATAGAATACTGGGAGACTTATTGTCATATCATACTTATAGGATACTGGGAGACTTATTGTCATATCATACTTATAGAATACTGGAAGACTTATATATAGGGCAACTATTTATATTTTATTAAAAAAAATTATCAGCATCAACTAACATGAATGCCTAAGTGGTGTAATGGCCAGTGTGTCTGTGTTCACTTTCATTTGTCGGAGATTTACCCCACTAAGGGCATGACAAGGAGAACTTAGTCTCTATCGATGACTTCGTGAGCTGTAATTTATTATTCATCTTTCATTTTAATATTTGTATTCAAACATTAATATCACACCTACTTTAAGTTATCATTTAATTTAATGTTTCCAGATGTTTGTAGCGACCTTCCCTTGCCCCACGCCCGATAGTGTGTTTTTTTTATGTCACCTAGTTTTAAAAGGACTCTAGGCCAGCCTAGGCCATGCATACTTCTTCTCGCCCAGGGCCCAGCGTACAGCCCCATCAACTCGTGTGATCACCCCCACCTATGTACAATTGATATCGATCTAATGCTGTCTATAGAATAATTCGTTAAGGAAAACTAAATAAATCATGTACATCTTATCGTTGTAAATCAATAGGTGTTTATTAGGGTGATAACAAAAAAAATATTTTTATGAAACCACTTGCAATCGAGGAACTTTTATGTGTAATTTAAGAATATCAATTGCATTTTTGATTTATTTAAAAAAAGTTCCCCCCTCTCCCCATTTTTCGGAAGAAAAAAAGTGAAAAAATATTTTTTTTTTTAGCTTAATTCAAAAGAGTAATAATATTAACTAATCAACTTTTATTAACAAATAAGATACAGAACAGTTAGTAATATGAACAGAATATACAAGAAATGTGTAAAAGATATTGTTCATATGAACTTCAGATTAAAAAATTCAAATTTTCTCGATTTCCCATGAAGTTCCTCCATCAGTTTTACATCACTTTTTGGCATTTTACCCTGATGAGTGAGGTAAATAGTTCATTGAAGGACGCTTTATTGTAGTGTTGCAAATGGAATCAAGCATTTGCCCATTCATAGCAGATGAAGTTGCAAGAAGGAGCGAGGATGTTGCGCCACTCTGGTATCAGAAGTAATGCTATAATAGTATATATCGCATGTGAGTTCCATCTTGCCTAGTGTAAATTTGGTAGTTTCTTCTAGCTGATGCGAGGCCAACGTGAAGTTGTTTTGTAATGACGATATGCCTGACATAATTCATAAAAAGTACTTGAAATCATCTGACCATCCAGGGTTCTCGCATGTGCTAACATCATCTGTCACAACGAGGCGGTATGCAGCCTGAATAGTGACATTGTTTTGTGTTCATTTGTCAATGAAGGAATAGTTGAGTTCTTGTTTGCTCGTTGGTTCTTGAATAAGAAATTCATGACATGTTTCAGAAGGAAGTCGAGTACATGGTGCTGACAGTCAATATATTGTGGCTTCTGAAAGCCCTTGCTCAAGACATCACATTTAAGAGTACCGGGTTTTATTTCGGTTGTCATATTTTCAGCATAACTACTTGATACTCTTCCCCTTGCACTCTTTTACCATCAAACTGGAGACAATAGGGTTCTTTGCTTTGAAGTTTTTGAAAATTTTTGGTTTTCATTTTCCGTCCTTCAGAGATTACTCGTTTCCAAACACCCGACTGACTTGGAACCGGCACATCATGATCCTGTTCAGCAATGGTTGCAAGAACGTCATATGCTTTATGTGTAGAAATGTTGCTTTTCAGTACTAGCAAACCCGCTGTTGTAGTGCTTGCTCTTTGGTATTTCGGTTTGCATTCAGAAGATGACGTGGAAGAATAGGTTGTCGAGTCGAGAGAAGAAGCAGAGGTTTCAGAATCCGAAGATTCTGAGACAGTTGTATGTGTTTGTGTAGGTTGTGAGACAGTTGTATGTGTTTGTGTAGGCTGTGAGACAGTTGTATGTGTTTGTATAGGTTGCGATTGAGAAGAGCTGGCTTGAGATTGAGTTTTGGATAGTCGGATTCGTTTTTTTGGGTGGATTGATTCTAAAGGGGCTTGTTTGACCATTGAATAACCAATCTTTCCTCCACTCTTAACTTGCCTCTGGTAGAGCTCTTTATCCTCCTTGCTTTTCCATTTTCCATTGACGTTGGTGACATCAAATAACTTAGAAAGTGTTGGAGTAAATTTATCAAACCGTTTCTTTTTGTTTTTGTCATATAAATCAAACAGACAATTGATTTTCTTTCTGATTAGTGCGCTGGATAATAGTGGAAAGTCTAGAATTTCCCTCAAGAGCAATTCTATATCCGTAATAATAATTTTGATTCGATCCAGTCGCCGTTTCTGGCTATTGAACAGAAAAGTGAAGTTTCCAAGAATTTGACGGTTTGTGGGCATCCATGTGAGATTGATTAGCTTTTCAACAGATGGAATTCTTGGATCCCTATTCTGTTTAGAAGATGAGGGTAGATGCCTTGTTTATAAACAAATGGAAAAACTGACTGGAATGTGCTTAAAAGCAGTCTAGAAAGTCATGTAAAAATTCAGTGTGAAATTGAAACTGATAGTCAAACTGCGCGATATGTGAAAACAAAAAATGAAAAGTAGGGGGAACTTTTTTCAATTTAAAAAAAAAATAATGTTGCTACTGTCAACTACATACAATTGTTCCTCGAATGTAAGGGGTTTCATGTTGGTTACGAAAAATAATGAAAATTGTTATCACCCTAGTGTTTATACTTCAGAGAAATATTTGAATTAGCGTGTACAATTAGTCGTTGTAAACCAATAGGTGCTCATACTTTAGAGAACTATTTGAATTTATCATAAGCACGATTCCAGTGGTCCACGTATCGCCCTATCTCTAGCACCAAACTCTTATAGTTCTACGACAAAGCCCCACTCGGCATTCTCTTGTCACAGATAATCTGGCTGGCTGGTCATATTGTTTCGCCTTATCGTAAAGGTTGAGCAATGAGGATGATAAGTCAACACAAACTGGAATAGCCTGTTGACTTGTCGTAAATCAATGCATTGTCTCACCCGGCTCTAGTCTTATCGCAGCCCCAGATAAATTTAGCGCACATAACGACCATGGGACATCAATTAATTCCAGTGCCAAGACGGTGATGTTTTTTTTTTGTTCTTGACAATCCCCTGTATCATTTGATTATACCGTGCACTTTAATCTAATAGTTTATTGATTTTGTTATGAAATTTCATTCTAATTTTTAATCAGGTACTGAAAATAAAATAAAAAAAAAATTAAAAACAATTACAAATACTTGAAGCCGACAAAATGAGACAAAAAAATATCGTAATCATGTTTTAGAAAAAAAAGTATTTATAAACTTTCAGTTGATGTAGTTGGTTGTAATTATATCATAACTTTGAACACTAACAGGTAGTAAAGAGCTATACACCACTGGGCCATCCATCCAGGGGCGCCGAGAGCCAACAAGGGCCCCAGGGCAGGACATCATTGCGGGCCCCTTAATAAACAATGAGTCGTGAAAAAATTGACATGGTCGGGGCGGCCGGGCCCCCCTTACAGATGCGGGCCCCCTGGCAACGACCCCCCTGGCCCCACCCCCTCCTCTCGGCGTGCCTGCATCCATCCCTCAATCTGAAGTCGAATTATAATTAGACAAGAATAAAGATATAATGAGGGCTTGCATACTTCAATGACAAATAGATGCTTGGTGGGTTTTTTATATACTAAGACAAATTGAACCGGAAGAGATCCATGTCTCCAGTCTTTGATGTATTACATCAGAAACTCTGAAGATTTGATTGGATAAATGGAAACTCCGTTCTGTCAGCTGTTCAAAATGGCTGCTATGAGAAAGAAAGAAAAAAAAAGACTCGTTTGAACAAAAAGACTCGTTCGTACATTTCCACGTGATTAACTAGCGGGTAGAAGGGTCGGGGCGGGATGGGGTGGGGGTGCGGTGCGAGAGATGGGGAACTGAAGAGTGAAACATAATGAGACATAAAGAAAATGAGCGAGAGAGAGAGAGAGAGCGAGAGAGAGAGAGAGAGAGAGAGAGAGAAAAGAGAGAGAGAGAGAGAGACGAGGAGTGAGTGAGGTTTACATGACAAATATCGACACAGCACGACAAGCTGGGCACAGCCAGACACAATCAGAGATATAAAGACAGACGACAGGACAATAAAACAAACTCTTGTTAAAAAAGGAAAAAGTTCAGCCTAAGACATTTGTGATACAATCAGTATTACGTGATTTAAAGTATGTGATTTATTTTTTCATAATTTTACTTGACTGAAAAAATTCAACTAAATGAGAGAAAATTTAAATATAAAGAAAAGAAAAGTAAATTTCCCTTAAGCCCCTAAGGGCTTATCGGGGCAAATGAAGTGTAGAATTCATCTGTTTCAGTAACCCCGGCATATATAAAATAAACACAAATTATATTATACACCTTTTCCAGCTTCTTATAACTGGTCAAATACGATTTGTTAGGTTGATATACATGAGATAAACTATGAATTTATTGTAGTAAATGTGTATATGTACATGATTCCCGTTAACAGATCATTCAATGTTACATATATTTAAATGTGTAACTGCGAATGTCTTACGTGCATAAATCACTAAAAGTTATTTTTTTTCTCTTGTATCACAGGCCCTGTATGTTAAAGCGCAACAATCAGATGTCAACCGGAAGTTGAGGAAAGCCAAGAGAGCCAAGCAGGAGCCAGAGCCTAAACGTCAGCCGGTGCAAATATTCCGGTCAACTCTGGACGAAGATGTCCACCCAGACGAGGCCCAGCTTGACCACAGGCCGTACCGAGACGACGAGGAAGACTATGAGGATGATGACAACGTCCTCATAGAAGACGAGGAAGATCTGAGTTTTGAAGAAACTGACTCGGATAAGAGCAGCGTGGACTCCCTCACTCAGGTGAAGGAGAACCTTCTAGAAAAGGGTCAGGGTACCGACAAATGTGAGAAACAGAAAAGCGCCCCTCTCATGCACCTTGGCGCCTGTCATTCACATTCGTTGAACAACATCTACCACCAGCACAGCCAGCTGCAACATCATTCCAAGCCGCCGGGACACGGCGAGCAAGGAGCGCAGGTGTTGAAAACATTCGGCCAGCACTCACCCGTTGCCAGTTTTCCTAAAATAGCCGAGGTCAACGCCAGGCCGGCTCAGAGTACCGGGGCGCCCATAATTCACACCCGCATCCAGCCCCATTCTCCGTTACATTCCGTGAGCCAGCAGCAAACGCAACATCTGAACCACGTCAACAAACACAAAGACCAAAAGTTGCCGGCCCCACCTGTCATCACCTCCTCACCTCAGAAGCCGCAGCCGACACAACCCTACGCGCAGCAGGACAGGCAGCTCCAGCACAGTCATCAGTTTCATCAGATTCAAGGGCCGGAGCCAGAGAGCCAAGAGCCTTCCTGGTCGGATATTCAGATACGAAGCATGGAGTTTGAAGAGAATCCCAAACCTTGTTCTGGAAACTCCCAGCATGTCACCGTGTGCGTGGAGCGGGTCCGGGGCTCCGAAATGGAGCCTCCTGCCTTCAAGCACGGGGATCACGAGAGAGACGTCGACTCTGGCGTCTTTTCTACGCGCCGAGACTGCGAGGCCGCGGACTCGGACACCCTGAAGCCCGTCAGGTCATCGTCCAGGGACATCTCGTTTGATAAAATCTCCGAGAGCAGCTCTGTCCTGCAGGACATCCAGGTGAAGAAGGTCGTTGACGAGCTCAGCCGGACGGATGATTCCAGCAGGGCCCATCTCAGGTCCATCATCTACATCATGGCCCTGTCATTCCACGGCATATTCGAGGGCATGGCGCTTGGGCTCCAGAGCATGAAGAGCAGCGTGTGGTCCCTGTGCTTCGCCATCGTCGTCCACCGCTGCGTCCTCGCGTTCAGGCTCGGCATGGATCTGTGCCGCGGGGACGAGAAACAAGGGACAGCATTCTTGTGTATAGGAACGTTCACTCTAATCTCCACTTTAGGGATTATAATCGGGATCATTATATCATCCGGGGCCTCTCTATACTCCAACGTTTCTGTGCCTGAGGCCATCCTGCAAAGCCTCGCCACGGGGACAATATTCTACATCGTGTTTTTCGACATCCTGTTTAAAGATTTAGAAGGGAAAGACGATTTGAAGAGGGTGTCTAGCTCATTTGTGGGATTTTCATTGATGGCGATAGTGTTCGCCATTACAAGAAGCTGAACGCAGCAACTCATCATCATTATTTCAATTCGCTACATTAATTTAACTGTTAAACGCTTTTCCTTCGTGTCGCTACAATATCGTCCTTCAGTGTCTGGTGATATTCTCTGTACTCCTTGATCTGTGGACAAATTTAGACTTTATAGATTTTTAGCTTTATTTCAAAGCTTCTTAGGGTCCGGTGTAAATTAACTCATAATTATCTGTGCGCGCACACGTTCGCAATTATTGATTTACTCGCTGTCCCAGTGATTCGTTCTATTGTTGTTGTTGTTGTTGTTGTGCGCATTCGTCCAGAAGTCTTTTGCATCCAAATGTTTATCTTTTTCTAAGTTTATTCTCGGCTTTAACCAAAATAGATTACATTTTTTTCTTTTTGAATTTTAGAAAGTTAGAAGTAAAACCATGATTATACAACTTTGAAATGAAAGAGAACAAAGAGAAAATTGAAATGTAAATGTTTTCAGAAATGTTTGACTATGGTGATAAAAAGTGTCTTACTTTGTATTACGTTCATAATTGGTTTCATTTTAATCTATCGGTGATATTTATTCCTGTGATTTAGAGGCTTTCCATGGAGCTCAACTATAAGGTTAAGCTTAAATGATAAAACTATGATAGTCTATTTAGATTGAAAGAATAATAAGACCGTGACACTGTTATGACATTTTGTTTTCATTACTGATGCACCAATATTGAAATGACATGAGTTAAAATAAAACAACTGAGTGTTTTTTTTTTAAAAAGATTTACATAGGGTCATAGGCTATGTTACTTTTTTGTTAATAGAAACTAATCAGAGTATAAACTTTGTAGGGTCAAAGGAAAAATAATAAACATTAATATTTCAACGTGGTTGTAGTTATAACACACCTACACACAAACACACACACACTCTCACACACACATACTTACACACATACTCACACATACACACACACACACTGTCATACACAAACACACACACACTCTCACACACAAATACTTACTCACATACTCACACACACACATATACACACACAAACACACACACAAATACACAATCACACACGCACGCACACACTCACTCACTCGAACACACACACACACACACACAAACTCGCACACACACGCACACAATAACCTACTTTTATAATAATGATTTGATTTTTTTTATAAAAGAGTTTAAAATAAAAAAAACTTTTATGAAGCCACTTAGTTAATAAACCCAGAAGTTAGACCATGAAAAACCACAATAATCGTCCAGTTGAAATTTTACTTTTTTTTTCCACTGACCATTTTACGCAATGACCAAACTAAAAGCACTTAAGTTAAAAGTAAATATGTTAAAGAAGATGGCGTCTTAAGGATTTCAACCCAACATCTCAGCTATACCACTCGAGTACACAACCAATTCACAACCGCTAATTATGAATAATTAATTGAAACTTGAAAGTTTTTTATATTCTGATGTGGACAAAATATTGGACATGTTTACTAGGATGAAAGTTGCGTTGGTTACTATAGAGTGTACTTAATTTATTTAACGACAATTATTAAAGAGTGAATAATGTACAGCCTCTTGCAAGACAGTCTATGAGACAATTGGTGCATCTCTAGTTAAAACATGAATAAATAAACAAAAATATATATAACTTGTGAAAAATGCGTTATGAAATCATATTAAATGGGAGAAAGGGAGAGAGAGAGAGAGAGAGAGAGAGAGAGAGAGAGAGAGAAAGAGAGAGAGAGAGAGAGAAAGAGAGAGAGAGAATGTCATGAAATCAAACGTTAATTTTGATTGAGGAGAAATAAATCGACTATTAAAAATATTACGACTTGTGTTTTTTCCCCCATTATTTGACTTGAAGATATTTGAATTTCTCATCAGAGTCATTGTTTTAATAAGTTCGGGCACGCTAATGTGTAGGCCAGTGACGTTTTGAGAAGTTGTTCTGGTCATGGTAAAAGTCTTCATATCTGCCGTGTTGCCTCCGTGGCTATTGCACTATCGGCTATGATGAGGGATGAAAGAAGGCACTACAAATACAGTCCCATAGTAGTTTACAGGATCTAAGACTTCCACATCTCATCTTATAGAGAAATCACAGAAAATGTAGACAAAGACTTTAAACAATCAGAAAGAAACCAATAAAAGTGACAAGTTAAATAGTAGAGAAGACAGCTGTACAGGCCCGTAGCCAGGTCAAAGTAAGCAGGGAGGCACACCAATACCCAGCAAGGGGGCACCTTCTCATTTTAGTTACTTTTTATTTTTTCCTCTTGTTCTTCTTTTTTAAGCGTGGGGGCACTCCACACCTAGCGGGAGGGGGGCACGGCCCCCCCCAGTGCCTCCTCCCTTGGCTACGGGGCTGCAGCTGCATCACGATTGACAACTATTAAGAAAACTCTTTGTACCGAGTGACACACAAATAATAGAGAAATAAACCAGTCTGCAACCTGATACTTTTCGTTTACAGTCCAGTTAAATACCCTGTTGCCTGATGGGGACGGCCAGTCGTGTGCTAAAGCTCTCGGCTCAAGACCTGAAGGTCTCTGGTTCGATCTTCGGTCAGGACTAATGGATAGTTCAGGTCATGGTGAAAGTCCCTTCTACCGGCTATGGTGGTGATGAAAGAAGGACACCGCACCATAAAAACAGTCATATTAGTGGTGTATACGAGAATTAAGAAATTTAATCTCATCCTTACAGGGACAGACACACACACACACACACCCTAGTGCCTCTGTTGACATTGCACACTGATCTAATATGAAACCGTCTCATTTTTTATTTACGGGATCAAGAGACAAACATCTCATTCTGTCTGTGACTTTCACTATAATAACTCCAGATAAGCCATGATACGGGGAAACATTTTTTTTTCAAAGTTTTAGTTCTTAAAGTTATCAACAAATTGTTTCACGTTATCAGCTGGCAGGTCTTCGGTTTACATTGCAATGTGTGAGTTAATAAACTAGATAGCAAGAAAAAAAAATAAATTGGGTAAAGCAACTAGCGCTTTGATTATCGAAGTGCCCATTACTGTGAACAGGTGGTCAAAGATAAAGTGGTCGAATCATTTGTTGTACCCTTGACACAAACTATCCCTTGAAGACAGCTCGTTGTTTCTACGGTACCGGACAACGGTCAGCTTCATATCAAAACGTGCGGACTGTCCGCTAGATTGTCCAGAGATGTGACATATTATTAAAGGCGAAGAAGGCCTGGAGATAGATACCAAGAAATAACGACCCGTTTTGGCGAGAGGAGACATCTGCTAATTGTCTTCTCACTATCCTCTCTCCCCACCCTTCCCTTAACCCCCTCCCCGTCCCCCGTCCCCCCATAAAAAAAAACACATTCTTCTAAATCTTCACCATTAGACCGGAAGAGTGGTTGGCGTGACAGAGATAAGGATGTCTCTCGCCCGATTATGCCTTAATGTCCAGCGATATCCGAGCCTTCAGACTTTAGGTCATCATCAAAACCAGGACAAACAGGCTGGGATTCTCGGGGCTTGAAGATCGCACGTGTAGGTTTGTTTGTGTCTGTGTCTTGCGGAAAGTTGATTGTGGAAGTAGGGTAATGATGACAGTGCAGGGTGCGGTGATGGAGGTAGTGTGGTAAATGACGACAGTGCAAATACCGATGATATGAGTAGTAGTGTAATGACGACAGTGCAAATACCGATGATGATGGTAATAGTGTAATGACGACATTGCAAATACCGATGATGATGGTAGTAGTGTAATGCTGACAGTACATAGTAAGATGATGGTAGAAGTGGGGTAATGATGAAAGTGTTAATACGATGACGATGGTATAGGAAAGGAAACGATGGAAGACATTTGTGTGTGCGTGTAGGTAGGTGGGAGTATGGTAGAGGTTCAATCGATCCGCTTAGTGGCCTCAGATACAATCTTTTTTTTTCCCCCTCACGCTACAAAACAGGAAACAACTATTCATAACGTGGTTTCCGATGTGGATAAACGCATCTCGGACTTGGATTAACCATGGGGAAAACACAATTGTATTCATGGCTCATCGCGACCTATGGAGAGAAAAAAAAACATAAAATGAATAGTGAATTGGGTGAACAGAAGGGTTTAAAGAGAGGGAGGGGGGGTGAAGTTCTAAAGCCACAAAACAGAACACAAGGAAGTTAACATTTTAATTCAGTAGACGATTTTTTTTTTCAGTCCATTTTCATCTGTTCAAAACTTAATAGGGAAAAAAAATGAATAAATATCCAAAGGATTTTTGTTACCTTTATAAAAAAATTTAATCTATTGAAATCATTTTTTTTATTTGTCAAAAAAGAAAAACAAATTGTGTTTCATGTATGATCTTATCATTCATTAGCTTGTCTTGTTTGGTCTCACACAATAAAGGAACTTTGATTATAGAATTTAGTCTTCAAGAAATATGTTAAAAAAAAAAA
This sequence comes from Bulinus truncatus, assembly GCA_021962125.1. NCBI lineage: Eukaryota > Metazoa > Mollusca > Gastropoda > Planorbidae > Bulinus > Bulinus truncatus. Next base: position 10,602,550 of record JAGDYQ010000013.1, read on the forward strand.
GAATTTTTGATTAAACAATTTTTTTAAGATAACAGTTAATATCTTTAAGTCAATATTTCAAAATGAGATTTAGTTTTTTTTCTTCTTAGATTCACTTAAGGTCAGGAAATTGTGCTATCCTGTGGATTTGCCTTTTCGCTCTTTGTTTTGATTTTTAAGTCTACAAAGTTTGGATCTAGAAACTGTCATTCTGCTGGAATAACTGATCAATGAAAAAAAGAGCATGCGGAATTTAGTTACATCTCTTATCGTTCAAGTAACAATAACAGTGACAATAACAGTGACAATAACAGTGACAAAAACAGTAACAATATCAGTGAGAATAACAGTAACAATAACAGTGAGAATAACAGTAACAATAACAGTAACAATAACAATACATATCAATGTCCTCAATTTGATGGTATCGTAGAATTATAATCAATAACACTTTTGTAAACTATAATAAATGAATCATTCTTTATATGAGAATAATAACAAGACATGTCTTTAAAGTAAACCATTTGGTCAACTCTCTATTACCAAAACAAAAATTGTGTCTGATCCATAAAATTCCATCCTACATCAAAATATTGAAGTCATGGTACGCCACTAACCTGAGAAAATAGCCAATCGCTAACCAGCACATTTTACTTCAGGTCTGAACACAAGGGGAAAAAAATACAACGGAGTCAAAACATTTAGCACAGAATAAAGCCAGGTATTGATCTCTGTCTCTGTTGTCATTAAATGTCAAAGTTGCCCACTAGTTATTGTTTGGACATGGCTTTTTTCTAATGACGAAAAGTTGTGAGTCTAAAAATATAAGTGACGGTGGGGGGTATAGAAAGGAAACTAGACTTTTTAGTAAGGAAACTGAACTAGACTTTTAGTAAGGAAACTGAACTAGACTTTTAGTTAGGAAACCGAACTAGTCTTTTAGTTAGGAAATTGAACTAGACTTTTAGTTAGGAAACTGAACTAGACTTTTAGTAAGGAAACTGAACTAGACTTTTAGTTAGGAAACCGAACTAGTCTTTTAGTTAGGAAATTGAACTAGACTTTTAGTTAGGAAACTGAACTAGACTTTTAGTTAGGAAACCGAACTAGTCTTTTAGTTAGGAAACCGAACTAGTCTTTTAGTTAGGAAACTGAACTAGTCTTTTAGTTAGGAAACTGAACTAGGCTTTTAGTTAGGAAACTGAACTAGACTTTTAGTTAGGAAACTGAACAAGATTTTTAAGCTAGAAACTAGAGTTTTTTTTTTAATTTAAGAAACAAAAAAAAAAGAATTTAGTAAAGAAACTGAGATACGAAACTGAAGTAAATTTTAAGTAAGGAAAGTGAATTACATTTGTTAGTAATTAAGCCAAATCATCAGTGTTCTTTTATGTTAAAAGCACTAAAGCAAATCATTTCAATCTGACTTTTATAATACAATGGTTTGCATTAAAATTCAAAAATAATATAAAAAATCAGAATCTATTTAAACTGTTGAGGCAGTTATTGAGTCAAGTCAATGTTTCAACTAAGTATAGTCAGTGTGTTAAGGCAGTTATTGGCCAAGTCAATGTTTCAACTAAGTATAGTCAGTGTGTTAAGGCAGTTATTGGTCAAGTCAATGTTTCAACTAAATATAGTCAGTGTGTAAAGCTCTTGGTTTACTAAATGAAAATTGAATCTAATAAATTCTTTAGTTTATTGCTGTTAATACTATCAGTGGTTATTAAGTGTCTTGTCGAGATTATGGTTAGAATATTGATCGATAACAAGACCATTCTTTTGATTTTATTGACATGAAACGAACAGCTGACAATAGTAATGAAATTACGTGTCTTTATTATGCAAACCAAAATAATTAATTTAAAAATAAATAACATTTTAAATCCATTTAGAAATAATATAACAGATGTTCATTTCCATGTATAGTTAGTTTGCTAGCTATGGCTATAAAAAAAACATATTTTTAAAAGCAAAAATCCATCAAGAAGGATTTTATGCTTATTCGTCTATGAATAGGTTTGAACAAATGCATCGCAAAATAACAATAAAATAATGAATGCACAAATACATCACAAAATAACAATAAAATAATGAATGCTAAAACTGTCAGATTCCTGGATTCCGTTTTAATATTGCGTTCAATAAAGGATTCTTTTATTGGTCTCAGTGGTGTGCCAGTCCCGGGTAGCGAGAAACACCGTCTGTCCCCCCCCCCCCTTCCCCCACGGTATTTTCATATTGTCTGTGTTATAATCATCTTGACCTGATTCTGTTATTTGATCTATGGGTCATTTCATGTCAACTCAACCACTGGTGTTCACCCGACCCCTCAGATCTTCCTGAAATTTTTAGGGCTTTTTGGAACATTCAAAGTTTAGTGATTCCTGAAAATTTCAGACCATTTGGTGAAAAATTTTCTGTCATATGATTTTTAAAATTTTTAAGGGTAATCGCGAGTTCGCGTGACATGTAGCCTACATTTTCGCAATATTTGAACGTAAATATTTCAAAAACTAAAAGAGGTATCGGGCTGAAATTTTTAGTATTTACTCATTGTTTTATCCTGTAATACACGTTAATGTACAAAAAAAACGACTTATTGTTTTTAATATGAAATAATTAAGAAACCATTAAAAAAAATTCACTTAGAAACATATCAGAATACATTTGTCAAGTAAAAAAATGAAATTCACAATAAGAAAACCCAGTCCATAAAAGATGTCAGTTCAAACATTCAAAATTATTATGGTCCACCATAGTGTAGAAATCATGCAATTTCATGCAGATTTTTTACCAAGAAGGCGTCAAGACAACAACATGACATTTTCACCATAGCTAGTACTTGCCAAGGTTAACAAGTGTGCAAAATATGGAAAGTGTGAATTACTGTCCACATGGTCATCTGGGGGTCGCCATACGTGCAAAAATGGACGACCATGATGCTTAAAGGGGCCCACCATGAGTACACTATTATTGATTAACAGGGATTCTCTATCAAAATAATAAACTCATATATGGTACTTACTAATTGTATAACAAACATCATTTCATGTCTTATAGGTTCTTGGCTATACCGGGTCAAATATTGATGAAAACTTTCTGAAGTGCAATGTTTGGAAATTTGTAGGGCATTCTGTGTGCAAGCTACACTTAAGATAAATACATCATTCAACTCAAGATAAAACAATGAGTAAATACTGAACATTTCAGCCTGATACCTCTTTTAGTTTTTGAAATATTCACGTTCAATTATTGCGAAATGTAAATGTCACGCGAACTCGCGACTACCCTTAAAAATTTTTACAAATCACTCAACTTTGAATGTACAACAAGCCCTGAAAATTTCAGTAAGATCTGAGAGGGTCGGGTGAATAATTGTCAAAAAAACTGGTTGAGTTTACATGGAATGACCCCCATGTTGTATTATATGATACGATTGGATTATGTTGTCATATATGATAGCCTTAAATTGTCAGATTTGATTGATATACTTTCTTTTGTGAGCTTTCATATTGAGATTTTCATTTGATCTTAAACATGATCTTAAATAATATGATCTTAAATAATATGATCTTAAATAAAATGATCTTGTTAAATTGTGAAATTAGATATAATTTTTGTTTTAATCTTTTCCTTTTAGCTGTATGTCTTAAAGGTCATCAGAGTTTGTATTATGTCACATATGATCTTGTTATGTTATCATAGATCTTTTAATGTTGACATATTTAGTTAGAACTTATTGATTTTTGTATTATACTCAATACTTTTAATCACTGTGTGAACAATGGCGGGTAGTAATAATACTGCCAACTGAAAAATGCCAGGCAAAGTTTCACATAAATAAAAAAACGTCATGAATATAATTTCATTTTGTTTAAAAGTTAAACCTGATCAACTCATACTGTTCTGTGATAGACAACAATAATAACCAGTTGAACTCCAGACAGAGGATGATACATTTCAAGTATGTCAATAGATAATTAGTTTCGTACAAACAGACAGTTGTGTACACAGGATGATTCATCAGTTTTTGTAACTAAGATTTGATGTATCAGATTTCCGTTTTAAAATGTCAACAATAACTTTCAGATAATGTCGTCATCCTTGTTATCAAATGACATTTAATAAAAAGAATATTGTCATCAAGAGACTTTCTTGTGTTACCTAAAATCAGAATTACAAAACAATTACTATTTTCCCAGCTAAAGGTTAACTCATTTGTAACGTTAATTAAAAAAAGAAAGAAAATATTTCAATCAGTTCACAAAGTAAACATGACTTATAGTTGTTAGTATCCTGTATACGATGTAATGAAGAGTGAGATGTAAGCAGTGATCGACAGATAACGGGGTTCTCATTAATGATGTTGATAAACTCACTGACCAGAGACTGGACATGTTTTGTTTAAACCACGGTAATGTTACGTCACTGTGACTAATGTTATTATTACACGTTCAAGAAATCTGTGGATCTGTTCTGGAGATTAAATGCAGGCTTTTCAGTCGAGCCATTTTAAACCCATTGCTTTGAGACATAATCATTTGTTATTTAACTTATCAGGTGTCTCCAATCTTTCACCAGCTGTTGTTGTTCCACCCAGTTTTGAGAACACTGCACCAAGTGAAAGGGGTTTGTTTCAAATAAATACGTTTTATTGATCAATCTTCTTGTTTATAAACTGGCAAAATCTAATCAAGTGTAAAACGAAACATAAATACGTTTAACACATCCCGTACAAAAAAGGTAAACTTTAATTACGTTATCTATATAATTCTCCGTAACATAAACTGATATAAAGAATGTATGTACCTGCACATTAGTATGGCAACGGTTCCAGATAGAATATTATGTCACTTAGAAGATTACTTTGGATAACAGAAATGTTATGTCAGTTATGTTCACTGCATCTGAACAGTTACCCTTTACTTACAGAAGTGTTATGTCATTTACGTTCACTGCATCTGAACAGTTGCCCATTACTTACAGAAGTGTTATGTCATTTACGTTCACTGCATCTGAACAGTTGCCCATTACTTACAGAAGTGTTATGTCATTTATGTTTACTACATCTGAACAGTTGCCCAAAAAACAAAGGATTAATGTTTGAGAAAAGAATGTTTACACCTTGAATAATAATAAATCTGTGAGATTAACAAAACAACACCAAAAATAACATAATCTCTACTTGTTTACAGCAACATAATCTCTACTTGTATACAATATCATATTCTCTACTGGTATACAACAACATAATCTCTACTTGTATGCAACAACATAATCTCTACTTGTATACAACATCATAATCTCTACATGTATACAACAACATAATCTCTACTTGTATGCAACAACATAATCTCTACTTGTATACAACATCATAATCTCTACATGTATACAACAACATAATCTCTACTGGTATACAGCAACAAAATCTCTACTTGTATACAACAACATAATACCTTTAAGTATATGACAATTATATACACAAAGAGCCTTTTAATTTTTTTATTTGGGGGGGGGATGCCTTTGGCAAAAGTACATTTGGGGGGGGGGGGCTGCCCTAACAGAAGCCATTGTTAATGCCGCCACATGCAAATCATGATCCCTCCCTCCCCCCATATTATCGTCAACCCTTGAGGTCAATCTGACCCTCAACATTTATTTCTCCGTAACTCTTGATGGAGGTTCTTCCAATGGAGCCTATTCCAGTTTGAATGTCTCTTAAACCTGTTGTTTAAACGGCACAATCAGACCCCCAAATATCTCTGAAATCTCTGCCTTGGGCCACCACGGAACTAAGATCGTCACTGGTATAAAAGTATCTAAATCTAGGTTAAGTTTTCTGTTCAATCTAATTCTTAGTGCCCCCCCCCCCACCCACCAAATATCTTTAAAAAATTTCTATCTGAACTCCTCCCCCACCGCCCGGTTTTTCCTTTACAAGAATAAATTGAAAACTCTCCATATATACGACAAGAAATAAAATACTGCAGTCTTGGCATCAAAATATTAAATAAACATTAAAAACATTAACTTCAAAAAAACAAACAAACACGAACGAAATAAATGATAACATCATGAACTTCACTACAGTGGTGCAGAATTATACAATTAAACATTCTGACCATCCGGATACATGAACTTTATCATTGAAAAAAAATGTTCATTAGCTCTCATTTTCTATTTTTGTTCCAGTATTTCAATAGACCATCCAGTGCAACAATCTTCTCAACTCTCCAGTGACAACCACGTCTCTCTTTTTTTGTTCAGTTCTGTCTCATTCAATAAATATGTATATGGAATAAACAGGGATTAGATGGTTGGAATTTTTGTTCATTTCATTGGCTCGCCAGTGTTGTTATGACGTAGACAGATATGCCAATGACGAGGTACCGAGCAAAAAATGTATTTGATGGCAAACAATTAAAAAAAAAACGCAGGCGAAATTTTGGTAAATCTGAGATCATACCCAGAGCAGACAAAATGTTGCATCATAATACCTTAACTGTAGCAATCTTTTAATATGTTTATGATGTGTGCAACATACTGTCATGGTAGCAAGTATTAGGTTGTGTCGGTTCTTATGGATAAACAGTTGACACCACCCCCCCATCCCCAGCACTAAATAGAGAATGTAATGAGATAAAGTGGAGTTGTGTGAGTTAATGTGAGGATTACATGTGAGCCATAACGTGAACAGGTAAGCTGAGGAGCGATATCGAATTGTTGGAGATCGCAGACCAATTTTTTTTTAAAAAGGTAAGGGATAATACAAGTGAAGGTGGTAAAAAAACGTACCGAGTTTTTTACATTAAACAAATATTTATCTATTTACACCGAAATCACCCACGGAAAGAAAATAAAAACCATGTGTCTGTTTATATTTACATTTAGAACATTTTCGTTGGAGACTAATTTGTATAACAACTCTGTGTTATCGGACGTTTTAGACGGATATTTGTTGAGTTTGTCATGTTTATTTCTGGTCTCTTGTTTTTAAATGGAGGGAAAAAATAGTGTCTTCCAAAACCAAATTTAGTTTCTATTCGAAAGTAGGGTAAAGATGGAGTTGATGAGGTGTTGGAGGTGTTTAGACTGCTAGGGGATCAGAGTTAGTGTGTGTGTGCGTGTGTGTGTCTGTGTGTGTATCTGTGTGTGTGTGTGTGCAGTGACACAGTCTCACATTTCAGTAATGAGTAATCGATATTTTAAACCAGGCTGCGTCATCATTGTTATTTTCTGTTTATGTCCCCTTGCACGGGAAGATACCAGACATTAGAGAGAGAATGACAGAAGAGCAGGCCGTAAAGGAAAGACAATATGTGGGGAGGGGCGGGGGAGAGATGAAATAGGTTGGGGGAGTGGAATCTGTGGATGAAGAAGGAAATTATAAATAGTACGAGAACAAACAAGAGAAAACGGGATGACAAGAGTGAGAATGGGGAAATCTCTCAGTTTTGGTCGTATCTTTTACAACAGTGGATTAGTGTACATACCACCGATGGGCATGACTAAATCAGTTGCAATCACCCTATGTAGATTTGTTGAAGAAGTTGTTTTGGTTTTATTCATTTCATTTAAACAGTCATATTTTTTTTCTCATTAAGGAGACAAATCGATATTCTTCAAAGTAGTTTACATAAAACACACTGGCATACAAACACACTCACACACTCAGAGATATGCAAACAAATTGAGTTTTGGAAGGTAAATAAAAAAATTACTTGATATTTTTTTTTTTTTTTTTATGATCAGTCATTTCCCTTGTCAACTA